>UFQX01000703.1:103294-205287 GCA_900497675.1 Arapaima gigas
CCCCCCCCCCCCCCCCCAGCTGAAGCTCTTAAAGCCAATGTTTCTCCAGGAACCCAGTCAGAAGGACACAGACTGGCCTGGAAAAGTGGCTTTTCTTGGAGCTCAGCTGCTGTGTGTGACTCAGTGGCACCAACATTCATTCAGAAAAATTACAAGTCATTTTGAGGTTCGCACAGTGTCGGGTTCAACTTGCTGATCAGCAAGTCCCTGGGTCACGCCTACACTTCTGTCCTCACTCACGTTCACCGAAGACCAGCTTGTCCTCAGTGCAAACACTGTTACCCATCACTTCTGCTCTGGGCCACTGGCATGTTCTGCTGGCTGCCCTGGTTGTCCCACCATCCTGTCCTGACCGTCCAAGTGTTCCACATCTGGGCCGCTCTTGTTACCTAACAGTAGGTGTTTTTTTACCTGCTGCCACACTTGCAAAGCACACTGGGAACCAAAGAGACTGAAATGAGCCCTGCACATTGAAGCCATTTTGTTTCCAGGAGGCTCTATGAAATATAACATCCATCCTTGATCCTTAACCACTCCTGGTCAGGATTCAGAGCCTATCTTGGAATTATTGGGCACTAGGTTGTGAAACCACACACTCACACACACAGAGTCACAGTCACAGACTAGGGGCAATTTAAAGTGACCAACTTACCTGAAACCGATGCCTATGTACTGTGGGAGGAAACCAGAGCACCAGAGTGGAGTGCCTGGTGACCTGTGTATCCAAGATGGGTTCTGGATGCCAAGACCCTTTATTACAACACTTTATGAATATTACAAACTACTGAAAAAGATGTGTACGATACAGTATTCTCCTCAAACACACCGAATGCTATCGCAAAAGTCACTAATGTGTAAATAAGAATCATAAAGACACACGTATAACAAGACACAGTCACGGTTTGCAATTCTGTGTGAAAGAAGGGCGCCCCCTAGCGGGGGACCCTCTGTTCTTCCTTTCCACGCGCACGACGTCCCGAAGAAGAAAGAATTAATGTTTCTCTAAGTTTTCATTGACACAAAGGAGAACCTAGTTGTTTTTTCGCGTATAACCGCCACCTAAAATGAGATGTATAAATTCATCTCTGTAACAAAAGGAGATTATTAATCGCCAACACAATGTGATGTTTGAGAATTACGACTTTTGTGCTTCTTTTCCGTGAATCTAAAAAGGAAATAATAACAACTGAGAAATGCAGATTTATTTAACTGTCGTTTTCATGAGTTTTCTTGGGCTTTTCTCCCTGCTTTTTGTCCGTGTAATGCAACTATAATTTCATAATGACGTCTGATGTGACTTGTTATAAATACCTCAGCCAGCTGTATAACTGCATTTTACAATAGACATTATTCTTTATTAGTTTGTATTAAATTAGTGCTGAAACTGAATCAGATGTTTTGTTGCAAACTGTGGATAATCTATGAAATCGGCAGGTTTTTTTCATTTCAGTGCGGTAGTCCTGCTTATCGGCGCTGTTTGTAAACTGTAAACCGGATTCGTAATAATGCAATAATGTCACGGAAATTTTGTAAAAAAAAATTCAAATTGTGGACAATTAATGGTTATTAATCGTTATTGACGGTTATTATATGTTACTAACGGTTACTAATGTTTAAGGTGGTGAATTGGGCAGGTCTAGGAGAGCAGAAATGAGTGAAACTAAAAGGCGCCTCTGACTCCCAAGGTGGGCGTTTCTTTAACTCACACTTTTATACTTTTATGTCATTAAATGACCTGCGAAACGGGGCGCTAAATCAGAAATAAAACAATCGGTCGTAATTCGGTTATAACAGTGACACAGAGGACCGTTATAATGGGGTAACTTTCGGCGGAATCTGTGTCCCCTTGTGTCCCACCCCCGTGTCCCCTATGCCTCACTGTGTCCCCGTCTTCCTCATTGTCGCAATGTGTCAGTGTGTCCATCCTTGTGTCCCTCAGTGTCCCACTGTGTCCCCTGTGTCCAGCAGACAATAGGTGTTTGAGGAAACTTCATTATTCTACAGAATTGTTCACCCCCCCCCCCCGCGTTTAGAGCAATTACAGTCAGTGAGCAGAACGCGGCTGTCAGTCACTGTCGCGGGGGGGGGGGGGCTGGATGGGGGGTCAGCGAACACACTCCTCTGTGATCCTTCCCTTCTACTTCCTCCCGCGCGCCTCACAGGACGCAGGAGGCTCACCAGCGAATCGTCACACACACCGATATTTTATATACCTGTTTATACATCTCCCTCTCACCCTGTGTGCGCGTGTGTGTGCGTGCGTGTGCGTGTGCGTGCGGGTGTGTGTGTGTCTATGCGCGTGTGTTTCCGGCTGCCGCTCCCACCTGTTATTCGGAGCCACTTCTTGCGGGGCAGCGGAAAGGCGCTGTGCGGGACAGGCTGCAGCACGTGCACCCCCCAGGCTGTGCGCGAGGACAGCCTCTCCGGGAAACAGGTGCGGCACGCGACCTTGCGGACCGGTAGCTCGCGGACAGGTATGTTTACCATGAAATATTCCGTTCTCCTCCGGCACCTTTTTACGGAGCACAGTAGTGAGTGAGCAGTGATTTTTACAGTGGCGAAGTGTCTGATGTGAATTTCTCCCAAAAAACAAAAACAAGCACATAATAATAATAATAATAATAATAATAATAATAATAATAATAATAATAAAAGAACATTTCCACCTTAAATGTCGACGAGGTAAGAAAAAACCCCATAACTGTATTGTGTTAAACCAATTTAAATTAAAACGGTGACACAGATGAGTCATTCAAGTTTCTGAACATTTCTGATCTTTGTTCTTTTTTTCTGGTAGCTACTCGGAAACTTTTACAGAAAAAATGATCGAGTTGCTAAAATGTTAAAGTACTTCTTCTAAAATAACATTTGAAACCATTAGTTCATTGCAGTAAAATGTGTTTTAATGAACACCAGTAAAACAATAAAACAGTAAAACAAAGTGATGTTTATATCGTTGCAATATGTGGTCATTTCATCAATCACAATTTTATAAACGTTCCAGTCTCAGTAAAATTATAATATTTTACGTAAATGGGAGAATTACAGAAGTAATAGCGGATTTTTGGTCTTTTCGGCTCTGAACTCAAACTTCGTTTGTATATTTAGTTATTCTGTTGTGGCTGCAAGTCCGTAGTCAAAATTTAACAAAATGTTTATTGTTCTAAATTTTTATCAACGAAAAACGTGTACAAATGTAAAAAGTTAAACTGAATTATTTCATTTTAAGTCATTCATTTAATCCATCACCCTTTTGGGCATCGAACAGTCGAGCGTTTTTAATTCGTTTAGTATTTAGTTCCGTATCAAACGCTGATTTCTGAATCTCCTCTATGAAATGCTTCACATCTGCGAGAAATTCACTGGTTTCAGTTATTTGTCAGAATAGAATTAATTTTGCTTCTGACGGTCCTGAATCGATCACTAATAAATCTCGTTAAACACAACTTCTCACTGCCATGTATTTTTTCTGGATGTTCACCAGCACTACATCACACACCTGTAGCTCATGCACCTGTACATCACACACCGGTACATTATACCCTGGTACACCATACAGCAGTACATCACAAACTGGTACATCATACACAATTTATCACATTTTATATTTGTATTATCCTTTATTATTCTTTCTCTAACTTTTCTTCCACCCTGATCTGTGCATCATGGACCGGAGGAGCTTCATTTTATGCTCCTTTGTGTACCTGCAGTATGAGGGTTCTTGATTCTTCTTTCTTGATTCTTGATACACCAGTACATTATATCCTGGTACATCATACCCTGGTCCGTCACACACCAGTACAGTAGGACTGTCTCAGGTTATATTTCCATTAAAATAATGTGTTGTTGCACAGGTGTGGAAGGTACTATCCAGACAGGCAGAGAGAGGGGACTCTCCTTGGAGGGTCTTGCTGTTTTCTCTGCTCTCAGCCCTCTCACACCTCGAGCCGTCCCCTCCCATCTGCTGACCCCATCGCTCGAATGCACCTCTCACTGGACAACATGAGCTTGGTGGATGATGGCTGCCTCTCCCCTGGCAACTTCCATGAGATGGGCAAGGGTGGCCGGGTCCACAGTATTGATGTCATCCTGGGCTTCAGCAAGGATCAGGACCCGCTGCTGAACCCAGTCGGGGCCCACAAGACAGATGTGGACACACTGGGGGAACCGGTGAAGCAGGAGCTCTCACACCCGTATGGACATCTCTCCGGCCTGGGTGATGACGCTGGGCAGTCCTCTTTCCACGGTCAGTGTGCTGGGGGGCCAGTGCTTCCCTCAGTCCCACCTGATTTCACTCCTCACAGAGAGGGGACACCAGACCAGTTAACTGAGCCAAAGGTTGCAGGTTCCAGTCCCTGAGGGCAGTCACTGCTGCCACCCTGTGGGAAGGTTCTTAGTCCAAAACTCTCCTACAGGACATCAGAAAGTGCAGCTTTTACAGCTTTTTCTACACTCAGAGTCCTCAGGTTCGAATCCCACCTTCTACTGTATAACGTGGTACTCTGATTTGTTCCAGTAAAAATCACTTGGCTGTATAAATGAGTAAACAGTGTAAGTAATTTAACAATTTAAGCCTCTGGAGAAAAGTGTCAAACAAAATGATGAGAGGTACAGATACCTGTCTGAGTAAAACTGAGCCAAAGGAGTGGCTTCTAGGTAAAGGCATTGGGTGAATAATACCATGGTGAGCAACACCACCATGATAGAGTGAGAAGAGCTGGCCGGCGAGAGGAAGCTCAGGTTCGTGCCCCTTTTTCCACACGGTTACGTCACTACTGACAGCCCTGCGTTGGGAAACTGCTCCGGCTGATGCTTTCCATTGCGTCAGGATTTAACCTGCCTCCCCCCTGGCATCTTCTCTCAGTCTGAGGACGATTATATGCGATTAACGTGAGGTGAGAAGCAGTCTTTACCTCAGAACCTCAGTTTACCTCGGTAGGAAAAGTGAGAGAAACAAGCAAAAGGTCAGAAAAGCAATATAAAGGCCGACAGCTCATTGTGAACGAACATTTTAGCGATTGTTCGCGTTCAGCGGTCCTATGGAGATGAAACAAACTCGGTCAACTTGGCCCACAGTGACAAGTTCTCCTGTTCTGCTGGGGTCGTCTCTTGTGACTGGCCCAGAATGTTCCGTTAAACAAAGGGACATTCTGTGGGCGCTGACACCGTGCCCTCGTCCCCCGAAACCCCACGGCCCCCACGCGGGCTGCATCCTGCTAACAGCCAGTGCTGCCGCCCACTAGCTGGCCCCGACCCCTCTCTTTGTGCCGATGTCACAACAGACATGGTGGCGCAATGAGCAGAAGGCACACATCCACTGGACTCTGTCATGGCGTGTTAGTAAGAGAAGCTTCAGAGCGCGTGCGTGCACACACACACAGAGAAATCGCTAAATGTGGCTCACAGAAATATTAATGTTTGTATAACGTAATGTAATGTTTGGTGTTGAAGAACTACACTGATACCCTGGTATCTGAGTGTAACTAGTTCCTAGAAATGGCTCAGAAATGGTATTTTGAGTGTTTCTCTGATGTGGTTCAGCTTTGGTCAGATACATTTCATTATGCCAGGACTTCTTGACTTAGATATCAACCCGAGTATTAATGTATACCACTGGTTATACTAGGAATTCAAATCCAGGGTATCCCAGCTATATATTAAAGTCAGTTTGTATAAAAATAGATCTATTATAAGTCCAACAATTAGCAAAGACATAGAACCAACAGATTGGGAAGTTTTGGAGGTGCTTCAAAGAAAAACCCCCTTCTTTGCCCTAATTTATACTGCTTGCATTTGCACGAATACAAGGTGGTGTGAGTAATAAGGAGCATTAAAAGAGAATATATTCAATGAGAACCAAGAAATTACTCATTCTGTTACAGTGTGGTGCCCTGTGTCAGTCTAAGGCAGTAATGAACAGTGGACAGAATTATTGGAGTTAGGCCTTTCCCTAATAAACAACTTCTCTTAACAAAGACACACTTTGCACGGTGGTGAGCAGAGAGACCAAGGACTGTGTCTTCAGGGTCCTCAAGTGGACTTCCTGACCATCTTCCCCTGATGCTTGTACTGTCACATGTGGTCCTTCCTTAATGGAAGAGCAGCAAGCTCTCATGCAGGTCTCAACGTCCTGATCCCCGTTCCAGGCCCAATAGCAGCCACTTTTGCTAATGTCGAAGCTGAACCAGTGTGTCATGCTGGATGCAGCTGGAAGGTTGTTTTCACTTAGGAGATACAGAAGCCAACGTGAGAAAACAGTTATATTTAATATTAGACATCATATGGATTCATAAAACTAAGCTTTTCCTTGTATCTGATGCGCTGGTTCTTCCTCAGTATCGTGACCTCCAGGCTGAGCCTGTTCTCCTCTCTTGCAGACACAGCACTCTTCTCCAGCAAGGATGAGCAGGAGCTGGGTGAGCTGCGTAAGGGCATTGACAGCGATGGCAAGTCCCCGGAGGCGCTGGAGGAGGAACAACCCAAGAAGAAGCACCGGCGCAACCGAACCACCTTCACCACCTACCAGCTACATGAGCTGGAACGTGCTTTTGAGAAGTCTCACTACCCCGACGTCTACAGCCGGGAGGAGCTGGCCATGAAGGTGAACCTGCCTGAAGTGCGCGTGCAGGTGAGACCCCGCACTGCCCTAGTTGGGCCTGTAGCTGCTTGACAAACGTCACCTGTCCGCTTTGTTTGGGGTGGTGGAGCCTTATATCCAAAGACCACTCAGCTGCTTGCTCTTCTGTATCCTGGTGTAGGTGTGGTTCCAGAACCGCCGGGCCAAGTGGAGGCGTCAAGAGAAGATGGACGCCAGCACCATGAAACTACCTGAGTCGCCGATGCTGTCATTCAGCCGCCCCCCAATACCCGCATCTGTCACTCCCATGAGCAACTCCCTCCCCCTCGACCCCTGGCTAGCGTCACCATTGTCGGGAGGGGCCACTATGCACAGTATCCCCGGCTTCATGAGCTCTGCCCAGGGCTTGCAGGCCTCCTACCCGGGGCACGGCTTCCTGAACAGCCCCCCAGCGATGGCACAGGGCATGCAGCCCGTGGCCCCGCCACCCTACCAGTGTTCCGGGCCTTTCTCTGACAAGTACCCACTGGAGGATGTGGACCAGCGCAGCTCAAGCATCGCCTCACTCAGGATGAAGGCCAAAGAGCACATCCAGTCCATGGACAAGACATGGCAGCCCATGTGACACAGGACACACGTGTGACACATGCACCTTGTCTCTTCCACAAGACACAGCTGGGTTCCACTTAATGTTGACACTTTTGATAGGTGTGAAGGCAACACAGGACAGGCCACATGTGAAAACCCCTGGAATACACTGTCCCCGTGTCCCACTGGTGTTTTGTCCACCGAGTGCTGCAGTAACTTCCGGACCACAGGGGAGTGACGGTGCTTGGGATGCTGGGAACTGACTGTGACGGTGTCTCGCCTTTGTTGCCAGGGTCAGACACATGGACTACCCCTGTAGGCAGTGATTTGCTCACTCTGTGGGGGGGCAGAGCAGGTTCCTGTGGGGTTGGGCACAGAATGGGCATGGCCTTAGTCTTGGAGACCTGAGCTCTGCCTTCTTGCAGAGGTTTTATACCAACATACAACAGTCACTTTACAAAAGTGTAGAAGGTATTCTGAGTATCTTTAGCTGAGGTGTGTGTTGATGGAATGCCAAGACAAGCAGCTCAGGAGAAGGCAGGATCATGCCCCCCGCGTAGCAGAGTTCAGGCAGTTTTCATGGAAAAGAGTCAAAGAAAGTCTGTCCCCTACAGGTTCTTTCGAGCCATTTCTGTTAGCAATAAGAAGGCACAGCTGTCACTTCCTCGTGTTCAGGTGGATGTACACATACACAGTCCACTATGGGGAGTATCGCTGTCCTGTGGGGTCTTGCCCTGCCTGCTGTCCCCAGGCCGGGTTTAAATCATGTTAACTCCCGTGCCTTGATTTTGTCTGTAGCTTTGACACAATTCTCACTTAGTGCCCCTCTGCCCAAAATACAGCAATAGTGAGGAATGACCTCACCTGAAGACTGCAGGGAGATGTGGACCTTAAAAAGTCTAGATAAGAACTCCAATGGCCCCCATGGGTCCGGTTGTAATCTCCCTTGTCCACCCTGAGGAGTCTCCAATGCCGCTGGGGGGCTTGCTACTGGGGAAGATGTGTGAGCATCTTAACACTCAGTTAGGTCCACTGAAGCTGAGATTTCACATGGTCCCAAAATAGTCTTAGTGGCAGTTGTCCTGAGATACCCCAGCAGCACTTCCAGCCAGTGGTTCCCACACTGTCACTGTCACAGGGAGTGGAAACACTACAAAACTAAAAACTGACTGTTTCCTGCTGCCCTTCTCCACCTCACCTCTTCTTGTAGCTTCATTTGTGCATAAACAGGCAGTAGTAATGTGTGTGTCACGTGTGGGTTGATAAAGGAGCTTGTCCGGGACACGGTACCTTCACCACCGTTGACACTGGATCGGCGGTACAGGTGTCAGGTGTACGAGATTTTAGATGAAGCCAAAGTTCTCCGCATGGAGAAGAAGGAGCAACAAAATCTCATGCGCAGGAAAAACTGGAAAAACTCTATGGCATCTGAACAAATGTCCTGCTGTGTTTACGTATTTTGCTCTTTTTTCATATTTTACTGTATTTAGACTGGGTTCCATGTTTTGTGATGAAAAGGAATACTTTACATAAATGTAGGTTAATAAAGTTTATAGCTTTCATACATGTATAGCATCAGTTCACCTGTAAGTGTGAGCAGTGGAAAGAGTTAAAGACCTGGAAACTGTAGCAAAGGGGTTACAGGTTCAAAACACACACACACACACACACACACACAGACGCGCATGCACTCAGTGGTCACACACTTCCCTGGTATGGTGCCCCCCAGGGACTCCCAGCACTGAGTCCCTGCCAGCCTGTTAAGGAGATGAAGCTCCAATCAATCAGACCTGGGGGGAGGGGCACTGGGGGTGGGGTTGCTGAGCTGTTTCTAATTGCCCCCCGTTGCCACCGCTGCAGCACATGTTCAGACCTGGAGTGTCCAGCCACATTTGTGGAGTGTGAACTGCAGGTCCGGCAGATGGGCCGCCGGAGGGGGTCATACAGAGGGCCATCTGTGGTGAAAGTGTGCTCCCCAGAGACAGGTTTCACAAACATGCTTTCTACACGTGCTCAACATGCATGCAAGACGACAAAGCCCTGAATATGTGGAGGAGCACGTGTATATCTGTGTCTGTGTTTGTGTATGTGTAGTGAGTTCAAGAGCAGCAGTATACTGGATGTGTGGGTGTCAGTTGGTCACTCGGTTCATGCTTATTTTTCTGTACTCTGAACAAGACCCCCCCCCCCGATTAAAATTTCATAGTGAGTTGCAGTTTTGCAGAATGAATAGGAAACTGTAGAGAAAAATGTATGAAATGATTGCAGGACCCTTCAACAGAACGGGGTCTTTGTAGTCCCCCAGGACTGGGCTGCAGTCACTGCTCCCTGGGGGTAATGATGTGAAAAATCCTCCAATTAATGGCGTTCTCCAGTTGAGCGCCGGGGCTCCTGGCAGCTGCAGGATTAAAGCCTGGACACGACTTGAGGACTGCAAACGGCCGGACATCACGGGAACGGGCCACCTCGCTCCGCAACTGATGTGCTACAGCTCCTATAGCCAGGAAAACATTCTGTTGGTCCACTGGTAGGCCTAGTTAGTGAGGACATGGGTGTGAGGTGACACATGTGAGTTTGGATGATTGCTCATGCAGCAGGACCTCGCTGTGGAAGCCCTGAACAAAGGGCCCAGAAGGCCTGTTGGCAAGACGGCCACCATGTCTTCTCACAGCCGCCTGTTGCTCTGAGCTCCTGGTCAACATGAACACCCTCAGCTCACTGAACACACTTCTGCTTCTGACACAGCAGTAACTCTGGTGTTCCACTGCAGTCAAAATAAAAGATAAATCTTAAAATAAACAGAAGGCCAGAGAGATACTGAGTACAGAACCACGCAGAGCTGTGTAGTAACTTCAGGATTCGGATGCAACTTGAAGTTTGACAGAAAGCAAGCAACTGAGGTCAGGGAGAAGCTGGAGTTGTGCTGTGGGTCCAGGAAGTCGTGTCTTTCTGTGTTTCAGACTCCCATTGTGACAAACGGGTAAAACAGAAACAAGTCTCCTGCTTTTTCTCTCACTGGGATCAGTGGAAGAGAGTTTCTGTGCTCATTTATAGACGGCTCAGTTGTTTTCTTTGTGCTCAGAGAGCAGCGTCACACAGAGCCATTTAATAAAGAACAGTGACGCTGAGAAACTGAAAGATTGCAACTTTTATTAACACGCAGGTTACTGTCGATAAAACGCGATTGTTACATCTTTTGACAGGTTGCCTTCAGTAACAAGACTCTAACAACTAATTAATTGCATAATCTATTATCCAGTCCCCGAAAGCTGCTGCGTGACCCCTGCGGGGGCCCAGGCTGGAGATAACAGGCTGAAAGGGAAGACGCGCTTCGTGGTGGGGATAATAAGGGAAAGGAGCGGAATTAATTGGGTTTGATTAAGAAAGCTTTTCAATGGAACACAGCTTTTTCGCATGACATAATTGGGGGTCACTGAGGTGGGGGGTTGACGGGGGGGCCGGTTTAATGGCTGGCGCCAGAAAACAATGTCTGTCTGGTATGGAAAACCTTGGCCACGTCTGTGTTAAACACACAAACACACGAGTCTTAACTGCAGGTAATTCCACCACAAGAGCTGAGGCCTCTATGTTTGTATTCTGGTCAGGTAAATATTCAGGATGGGAAATAATGAGAAACAAACAGAACGGCTGGATTCTGTTATTTAAAGCCTTTTATTTAGAGCCACCTTCCACTCTGAATTAATACTGCAAAAGTTGCACAGCTGGATAACTCACTTGCAATCATTTTTATATAAAAACATCAAAGTGCAAGTGTTTTGGAGGAAAGTTAGTTAAATGAAAGTTTAAATTGGGAATAGAATCCCAGTTGCCGACTTTTGACACAGCTACTCTGACAGCTGGGGGGGTTTCTAGGGTCACGTGCAGATCAGAACCCTCAAATGTGTGGAAGGTCTGTCTGCATGTTGACTTTTCAACAGCACAAACCAGTGATCCCAGAGAGCAGAAAACGCTGCACTGCTGGCTGAACATTTTCATACACTGGATGATGTGAAGTCTTGTACATTTGGAGCAGAAGACCCTTTACACAAACTGGATGAAAGCGCGCACTGAAGGCGTCCACGTGGTGTACTGTCCTCCCGTCCTGCATGTGTCGCTGTCCGTTATGAACACCCGCGTTGTGCGCAACTTGTCCTCCCGTCCAGAGGGTGTCGCTGCCCGTTTGAAGCTCGGGCTGTTTTCCGTTTTGGTAGAACGCGAAGCATGCGAGCGCCGAGCTAAAGGGTCGCAGCTGTTGGGTCAAATCGGCGATTTCGCTTTTTACATCCGTCACCGTGAAGAAATAAAGATTTTGTGTAGGAGGAGAATCGCGCTCCTTCGGCTGGGTAGATGGCGACACCTCCAGAAGGTCAGTAAACACCGCGGCGGTGATGATGATGGAGGAGGAGGAGGAGAACAATGGCGGCGGGGAGTTTCTGTACAAGTCCGATACACACTGTGTTTTGGGTGTGTAAGAGACAGTGCATGTATGTGCGCGTAGTGGGTAAACACAAACACAAACACACACACACACATATATATATATATATATATATATATATATGTGTGTGTGTGTGTGTGTGTTCTGGGACCCTCAGGCGCTTCACCTTCCCCAGCACTGATTTTGCCACTAAAATGTAATGCGATGAAACGGTGTGTGTTCGGTGTTTCCACGGTGATTTGTTTATTACTAATGTATGTATGACTTATGAAGATCAGTGTCCTCAATAAAAAAAGCCGTTTTTTTTGCTGGTGTCGGTTTCAGAGTACCACAAATAATTTATAGGAAACAGGTTGCTGTTTAACATTTCAGCTTGAATAGACTGCAGAGGACATTTTGAGAAGTTCCCTCTAAAGCAGAAGTTTTAAACGTTGAGGGTTCGTGGATGGACTTAGTGGGACTGTGAAGCTTTGAAAATAACCCTGCCTAACTAAATAAAATTATCTTTTGTTGCCTTCTTAAAGGGGCCCCGGTTGGTTTCCGGTTTTCTCATAAATGTCATTGTTGTCATTCATTAGCGAGTTACATGTGTTTCTCAGAAAGCAGTCATTGCGTGTAGATGGACCCAACTGACCACGATGGGGGCAATTAAAGGCACTCCCATGAAAGAGTGAGTCATATCAATCTACCATTGTTTCACAGACCAGGAGCTGAGGAATGTCATCGACAAGCTGGCGCAGTTCGTGGCTCGCAATGGGCCCGAGTTCGAGAAGATGACCATGGACAAGCAGAAGGAGAATCCCAAGTTCTCCTTCCTTTTTGGTGGAGAGTTCTTTGCCTATTATAAATACAAGTTGGCCATTGAACAGCAGCAGTGTACGTACCACTTTTTTTTTAACACGTAAAATTTACTCGCCAGCCTGTGAGCAACAGTGGTAGGAAACCTCATTGTGGGTGGCTGAAGAATAAATTGGTGTAAATTCTTAACATGGTGAGACTTGGCGTTGGATTAACAAAATATCAACAGTAAAACCTGCTGACCTCTGTCTGTCATCCTTGTTCTCCTGCACAGTGCTGTGTAAACAGCCTGGGCAAGATGGCCCTGATGCCCAACCTCCAATGGCTCCACTGGCTCCACCACCTGTTCCTCCCCCCCCCCTGACCACACCCTCAGTGGACGAGCTCATCCAGCAAAGCCAATGGAACCTGCAACAGCAGGAGCAGCACCTGCAGAACCTTAGACAGGTCAGTGCAGTCCGGGTGTCCACCAACGAACACTTTTAGCAGATTGAAAAGGTTTAACTGTGACTCAACACACACAAATGCATACAAAGCTGAGATCTGTGTAGCATACCTGTACAACAGGTTAAAAAAGATATAAAGTAAGCTGATAGGTAAGAGATTAGCTATACCTTTAATGTGAAGAGGAACTGTACTGGCTAAAAAACAATGAGGTAAGCCTGTTGGCAACTCAGAAGTGGGGAAAAGCACTCCCAACCAAAAAAAAAAAATGGAGAAAAATAAACCTCTAGGGTTCAAAGTGCCAGAAGCTGTCCACCCCTCCTGGGGATTCTACAAATAAAAATAATGCCAGTAGTTACAGCTAAGAAAGACTATACTGCTGTATATGACATATATGACACTGTATTTGACAGTTTTGCGCTCATTTGGCTACTTATCTGACTCGGTGCTGTCACTATCCCAGGAGCAGGTGACCGCTGCCATTGCTCTTGCTCTGGAGCAGCAGACGCAGAAGCTGCAGCTGGAAACACAGCTGGACATGGCTGAGTTTGACAGTCTTCTGCAGCCCATCATTGACACCTGCACCAAGGATGCCATCTCGGTATGAGAACGGCTGAAAGTACATCTTGGCCACTGTGTCTTCTCATTGCTGCTTTTTTTGTGCTTGTCATGCCTCACGTTGCTGCCCTTCTCTTCTGGCTGCACAGGCAGGGAAGAACTGGATGTTTAGCAATGCCAAGTCACCACAGCACTGTGAGCTAATGGCGGTGCACCTCCGCAACCGTGTCACGGCTAGTGGGGCTGACTTTCAGCTGCGGCTGCACCTCATCTACCTGATCAACGATGTGCTGCACCATTGGTCAGTACTGTGTCCACCCTGGTGCTGTGCGAGATGCCTAGTGTGCTGTTTGCCTCTTAGGCTGACTATGTAAACTTTCAGGGACTGATGGGTTGCAATGAAGTGAAACATCTGGTGACCATTCCCTGTGTGGTAGTTATGTAGTGTGCTGTGACTCTCGCTCTTCTCCTTGCAGCCAGAGGAAGCAGCAGAGGGACCTGCTGACGGCGCTACAGAAGGTAGTAGTACCCATATACTGCACTAGCTTCCTGGCCGTGGAGGAGGACAAACAGCAGAAGATTGCACGGGTACCCTGTTGAGTCTCTTCTGCATCTCAGTTGTTACTTGCTAGCACTGGCCCTGGTGTGACTCTCTCTCTGTCTCTCCCTTTTACACCTCCAGCTGCTACAGCTCTGGGAAAAAAATGGCTACTTTGATGAGACCACCATTCAGCAGCTGCAAAGTCCTGCCCTGGGTCTGGGCCAGTATCAAGTGAGTATCTATCTCACCTGCTCTGAGGTGTGTTTGCACTATCATCTGGTTCCTCCTCATGTATCATACTGCTTCTGCTGTGTTGCAGGCCTCGCTGATCACTGAGTACGCAGCCGTGGTGCAGCCTGTGCAGACGGCCTTCCAGCAGCAGATCCAAGCCCTGCAGGCCCAACACCAGGAACTGGTTGCCAGCCTCAGGCAGCAGCAGTCTGCCCCAGCTGCAGTCCCTACATCAGCTGCGCAGTCAAACCCAGGGGAGAGGGAGGGCCCTGTCCCAACCACTCAACATGGTGACTATGTTTATTCTTAAGTGTCACGTTAAAAAAACGAATAATTAAATGAACTTTGAGCTCTGGATTCAGACAGTCATCTGTCAGCCTCAGCTCTGTGGGCAGGGTGACTTTTACCGTTATTACAGCTAGGACTCTTTTTACCTTTTGTGTTCGCATGTATATCCGCCACTGCTGACACTCATCTGTGGCTCTTGGTTGTGTTCAGGGGAGGTCAAAGGTGATTATGAGGTGAACCGGAATCCCCTGAATGCAGCGGCTCCCCCGCGTGAGCCTAGTGACCCCATCCCACCCCCCAAACCTGGATGGTTTGACCCTCAACGCAACATGTCTACATGGCCTCAGCAGCAACCAGTATGTGGTTCTCCTAGTTACTGCACTGCAGAATCTGAATGGAAACACTCATTGGAAATGGCTTGTGTGTACACACCTTTTAACTGGTCTTTCTTGTGTTTCAGCCACCATTTGACCCCACCCACCCCCCACCACCTTGCCCCCCCTGGGGGTCCCACGAAGCCCCGTGGAATGAGCAGCGGAACCCCAACTGGGGTGGGCAGCGTGATAATGCCCCCTGGGGTGGTCAGCGAGAAGGCAGCCAGCGTGAAAATGCACCGTGGAATGAGCAGCGTGAGAATGCTCCCTGGAGTGAGCAGAGGGAAAATACTCCTTGGGCTGGCCAGCCTGAACCTCCACCACCAGCTTGGAGTGGGCCACGTGAGGCTCCATGGAGTGGTCAGCCTGAGAGGCCCCCTTGGGGCCAAAGGGAACCCCCATTCAGGATGCAAAGGCCCCCCCCATTCCGGGGCCCACCCCCACCATTCAACCAGCCTCCACCTCCACATGACTTTGGCCGCTTCCCGCCACGCTTCATGCAGGAAGATCTCCCGCCTCGTCATCACTTTGAGCCACCTCCGTTCCCACCCCCTGGGTTTGAGTATCCACAGGGTGGTGACTACCCAGCAGGTGAGATCCTTTTTTTTTTTTTTTTTTTTTTTTTTTTTTTTTGTTTGTTTTAGTCCCTTGCAGGCCTGAGGGAGGGGTTCTGGTGCTTGAACTGAGAGGTTGTTGCTGTGATGTTGAGTGAGTGAGATGGAGTTTGTCTTCCCTCCCTGCCCAGACCTGGGTCCTCCTCCTCACCCCCCTCCAAGCCACAGGATACCCCCTCCAGGAATGTCAGAACCCCCTCCCTGGGGGGGGTCACAGCACCCCGACTTTGGTCCTCCTCCCCGGGGCTTCAATGGCCAGGCCCCCCACAGCCGACGGCAGGCTCCCTCCCACGTGAATCAGGATGATCCAAGCCTGGTGCCAAACGTGCCATACTTTGACCTACCGGCGGGTCTCATGGCACCACTTATCAAGGTGAGATTCGTTTCACTGTTTGTTTGTTTGTTGGTGCCCTCTAAGAACTTGCCAGAAAGAGCTGAATGTGAGAACTCTTCCACAGCTGGAAGACCATGACTACAAAGCCCTGGACCCCAAGGACATCCGCCTCCCACCCCCCATGCCCCCAAGCGAAAGGCTGCTGGCTGCAGTGGAGGCTTTCTACAGCCCGCCCTCTCATGAGCGACCTAGGAACAGGTATCTCCATGCTTCCATGGTATCGTCCCTATGGGTGGTGCTCTGCACCTGATCAGGTTCACATCTTCTACTGTGGATGTCTTACGGCTGATATTGTCACTGGGGCTTAATTCTGGGGCTGTTCATCATGCTCAGTGCCATGATGACTGTTGTCTTTTGCTCAGTGAGGGCTGGGAGCAGAACGGCCTCTATGAGTTCTTCCGGGCCAAGATGCGAGCGAGGAGGAAGAGGGCTCAAGAAGAGCAGAGCAGGTAAGTTTTCCCTAACTGTTGTGTGAAGAACAGCCCACTCCACCCTCAGCCCTCTCACCCGTGTCTGCGTCTCTCTCCCTCAGTGCTCGAGGCAGCCGCTCCCGCAGCCGTGGCAGGTCGTCTTCTCGCTCTTCATCCAGGTCCAAGTCTCGGTCGAGATCCCGATCACGCTCCTACTCTCGCTCCAGGTCCAGGTAAGGCCATAGTCCACAATGTCAATAGTGTAACTAGAAGAGTGATGCTGTCATGCTGGAGCTTGGCTATGAATGCATTGTGTGCTAATTCAGGAACTGTGTCATCTCCTCATCAGGAGTGGCTCTCGGTCATCCCGCTCCCGTTCACACTCCCGCTCCCGTTCACGCTCCCGCTCCCGCTCCAGATCTGGCTCCCCTGGCAGGAGGCGCCAGCGCCGGTCCCGCACTTCTTCCCCACCGTAAGTCCTACAGAACACCAGAGGGTGCTGGAGAACATGTAGTAATGAAGCAAGTGTAGTGACAGTGTCATTCCCCCAGATCCACATCCACATCAGGGCACAGTGGCCCTCAAGACCAGAGGCTGGGTGAGGACAACAAGGGCCACCGGATGCTGAGAAAGATGGGTAAGCGTGAAGAGCCTCTTTTATTGCTGCGTTTCCTTTCATGCTGTGGGGACAGCTGAGTGGACATGGAGATGAAATAATAACTTCAGAGAAATAAATTCTTGGATGTAACTGTGTGTCATGGTCACAGGGTGGAGTGGCTCCGGGGGGCTGGGGGCCAAGGAGCAAGGTATCCGGGACCCGGTGAAGGAGGGTGATGTCCGGGACAAGTGGGACCAGTACAAGGGAGTCGGGGTGTCGCTGGACGACCCGTATGAGAACTACCGCCGAAACAAGAGCCACACGTTCATTGCGCGCATGATGGCCAGGGAGGACGGTATGCCTCACACACAGCTCCACCATATACTCATTTGTCGCCTTGATTTTGTGTCGAGCACCTGTGCATTTAGGCTGTTAAATTTATACAAAAAAAAACTTGGATTCAGCTTTGGTGACAGTGCAAAATTATTTTGGTTTTGTTTCCTCTGTTCTGGAAACGACAGTGAATCGAGAGCCGCAGCAGCCCTCAGCCCCACAGTGATGGTGAGGATGACTCTTGGAGACATATCTTCACATCAGTCTACATTGAGTCCTTTCAGCAAATTTTCTTCTCACGTGTCCAATGGACGGCCAGATTTGTACATCTACACTTGTCACCGTGTACAGTTTTGTTATTTGTATTTTGTCTTTTTAAAGGAAAGAATTAGTCTGGAGATAAAATTAGATACTAAAACTACAATCTGGCATTTGTTCTGTAAGTTGCATTACAGTTTTCTCCATGTAGGTGAAATAAATGTTTTGAAAGTCATACCTTTTCCCGGTTGTTGCTTTGTTGCAATTGAGCACTCAAATTACCTATGTATCTGCTAGTGTATTTCATGCTTTACTGTTTCCCTGCCAAAGTGCAGTGCTCTCTACGGTGTAATCCATTTTCATCAGTCGGCCTCATTTGTCTCTCAAAATGTGCCGTCAGATAAGGTTTGTTTCACTGCTGAAAGCTGTCAGGGTGTAATGAAGAAAATGTACGTCCTCTTTGCCCTTCACTAGGCCATGTTGGCAGCTGAAGGTAATGTTGAAACATAAGTTACTGACATGAGCCCCCTATTTCATAATAAACTCAGGCTGTGTCTGGGAGAACCATCAACTGTCCACTAACATCCACTGTCCATTACCCACATGGAACTGGTTCTATTCTGCTGTCCATCTGTTTATTTGTGGTCTTGCAGGATCTCTTGGCTATGGAATCTCTAAACAGCCTGCTAAAAAAACTAGTTAATGTATCTGGAGCACGTACAGCCACAAACAGCTTAGAAAAGTTAAAGTGCCTTGCTAAATAGAGTGCAGCCTGAACTGCAGATGAAAAAGGTTAAATTCCAATACTGAGGTTTGCTGAAGCCATGTGACTTCTGTGAGGTAAGGTCAAGTGGTGCTTCAGACATAACCAACTGCAACTGAAAGTTCTGGGAAGGAAAGAACTTCTGTCATTATTACAATGTTACACAATATTCTCCAGGTCTTGTACACATCACTTGAATGATTATATGACAGTATCTTGCCATAGTACTAGTCGTACTAGTCACCCAGTACTGGTCGGAAAGGGATACGAGACGTTAATCTCTGAAAGCTCCTCCCACTGACCTCAGAGCGGCGGTGGACGGAGCAGAGCTGCTGCAAGTGAGCGACGTTAAACGCTGAAAGCTCCGCCCCCACTGATCTCAGACCGGGGTTTTACCAGCTCTCGGTTTTCGCGCGCTGACGCTCTCGCGATTCAGTCACGTCACACTTCCTGTGAGTTCCTCGTGGTCTCCTCTCATTGGCCAGGCGCTTGTCCAATCAGAATCAGCCATCTGTGAGGCGATAAAACCCAGGAATCCCCCCGTTGAGCGGTATTAAGATCTATTTTGTCACTTGGACCCCCAGTTTGTCTAATTTCTCTTATTATTTAATTGGGTAATTTTCTAATTGAGTAGTTGAAGTGAGATTGTGAGGAAGGCCGAAATGCGGGTGTCTGCCGTGCTTTTCATATTTTTTGCGGGCTTCCTGGCCGTTCAGGGCACCGTGTATTTTAAAGAGCAGTTTCTCGATGGAGGTAAGACTTCTACGTGCGTTTTGTTTTAATGTCTCAAGAGGGTTCGATTTGTGTCTAACAATTATTTAGCGAGTTGAAGGTTTGCAACGAGCCGTGTCCGTGTGTTTTACTTGTAACCGAACAGTCGTGTCATTCACTTTAAATAGGTTTAAAGGTGTTTCAGTAAAACCGAGTGGGCGCTGCCCACGTTGCACGGTTGCTGAATGATCGCTAGGCCGTGGGCAGGTCCGACAGTCCACTCGATTTTTAAGCGTTTAATAGTTTAATCAATCATTGAGTGATCGATCAAGTCGAGACGATCTCCTTATATTGGACAGCGCGCGCACGTGACCTGGTCTCGCGTGTGTGTCTCTGGAAACCGACCGCCCCTCGGTTCCACGTTTTGCGGGGTCCCGCAGTCTCCACGCGTTGTCTGTCCCCTTCGGTGACACGATGTCAAGTGACACCCTGGTTTCAACCGCTGCTTCCTCATCCCTCCTGCAGACGCGTGGAAGAGCCGCTGGGCCGAGTCCAAGCACAAGTCCGACTACGGACAGTGGAAACTGACCGCTGGGAAGTTCTACGGTGATGCGGAGAAGGACCAAGGTGAGCCCATGCTTTGCATGACTCCTGCTTTGCATGGTTATGTTGCAATGCAAACGTGCAGTTTTTCTGTTTCTACACGATGAAGAAAAAACGAATCAGTGCAGGCAAGTAAACTGCTTAAAGCTAGTTGTCGAATTACAGCTTCCTGAAACCGAAACTTAAGCGAGCAGCTGTGACCTCCTGCAGCTGTTGAGTTTTGAGTGTTACTGGGAACCCCTTGCTAACCCTATGCACTGTCACTTGTCTTGCCAGTGTGTGCTGATGCCCGTTGTTGTTTGTCCCTGCAGGGCTGCAGACCAGCCAAGATGCCCGATTCTACGCCCTGTCTTCCCGCTTCGAGCCTTTCAGCAATGAGGGCAAAACACTGGTGATCCAGTTCACAGTGAAACACGAGCAGAAGATTGATTGTGGTGGTGGCTACATCAAGCTCTTCCCGGCAGATCTGGATCAGGCTGACGTGCACGGCGACTCGCAGTACTACATCATGTTTGGTGGGTCCACGACGCACTTGCTCCCTAAACGTGTTCAGCTCAACCTTCTTGAATCTGCGTTGATGAAAATTGAGGGCCTAATGCATCTCACTGTGGTCACACAGGACCTGACATCTGTGGCTACAGCACTAAGAAGGTCCATGTCATCTTCAACTACAAAGGCAAGAACCACCTCATCAAGAAGGAGATTAAGTGCAAGGCAAGTAGTACAGCGGTGGCCTTTGTGGTGGGAGGGGTGTGAAAAGAGAGTGGTGCAGCCATCGGGGTTGTAATGGCCTCCATGTGCTTCCTTCTTACCCCTTGACAGGATGATGAGCTCACCCACTTGTACACCCTGATTCTGAGGCCAGACCAGACATACGAGGTCAAGATTGATAACGAGAAGGTGGAGTCGGGCTCCCTGGAGGAGGACTGGGATTTCCTCCCCCCCAAGAAGATCAAGGACCCAGAGGCAAAGAAGCCTGAAGACTGGGATGACCGTGCCAAAATTGATGACCCCGAGGACACCAAACCAGAGGTTTGTCCCACTCCCTAGGGTGCCTTGGATAGGAGCTGAGTGGTGCAGCATTGCTTGTTATACTGGTTACCATACAGTAAGCAGGTCCACTGGGCACAGACAGTAGTGTTGGGGTTGAAGGGCCATGTAAAGCAGCAGGACTTGCTCAAGTTGAGTCTCTGCTGCCCCCTGTTGTCGAGTGGTTACAACAGCACCCAGTTTTGACATGCTTTGTCCTCTCTCCAGGATTGGGATAAACCAGAGAACATTCCAGACCCTGATGCTAAGAAGCCCAGTGACTGGGACGAGGACATGGACGGGGAGTGGGAGCCACCCATGATCCCCAATCCTGAGTACAAGGTGAGATAGAGAGGGGGCAGGGCCAAAATTGCAGAAGTGCTTGGTAATGGCTCCTTGGCTGCTGCTCCATCAGGTAGTTGACCAGGTAGTTCTGTGTTGTACAGGGGGAGTGGAAGCCAAAGCAGATTGACAACCCCAACTACAAAGGGGTGTGGATCCACCCAGAGATCGACAACCCCGAGTACACGGCTGATACCAGCATCTACAAGTACAACAACATTGGTGTCCTGGGGCTCGATCTGTGGCAGGTGGGTTTCCATGTCAGTGTGGCTGGCGCTGCTGCCCTCAGATGGGAGAAGAACCCCCTGCAACCAGGGTTGACGCTGCCTCTCTTTCCTCAAAGGTGAAATCGGGAACAATATTCGACAACTTCCTGATTACAGACGATGAGAAGCTGGCAGCTGACTTTGGAACAGAGACCTGGGGGGCCACGAAGGTGAGAGATGCCACCACCAGCCTGGGTCTCCCTGTGAAAGCAGCAGGCACGTTTCACATGGTCACACCCTGGTTGTATTTTCCTGTTTAACAGGAACCAGAGAAGAAGATGAAGGAAGAGCAGGATGAGCAGAAGCGCAAAGAGGAGGAAGAAAAGAGCAAAGAGCAGGAGCCAGAGGAGGATGGTGCTGAGGATGAGGAGGAGGAAGAAGATGAGGATGAGGAAGCCAGTGAGACTCCCAGCCCAGCAGAGGAGGAAGAGGAGGAAGCAGTTCCAACAAAGGATGAGCTGTGAGGGCTGAGTGCAAGATCAGAGCCCCACCTCAACACCAGTAGACTTGAACTGTTGATTCTTATTTTCAGGTGTGTGTGTGTGTGTGTGTGTGAGTGTGAGTGTGAGTGAGTGGGGAAAAAAGGTGAGGAAGGGGAATGGCGCTTGTTTATGGGGTTCTTTTTTTAAAGTTTATTTTAATTCCCCCCCATATACCAGGTACAGAGGGGTTTGAGTCTTAATGGACTTCATTCTTCTTGCCAGCTCGTGTGTGTGTGTGTGTGTGTGTGTGTGTGTGTGTTTTTGTTTGTTTGTTTGTTTGTTTGTTTGTTTGTTTGTTTCTGAATTTTAATCTTTTTTTTTTATTCTCATGATTGTATGTGTCCTATGTGTGGAAAGAACTTTATCAATGTCTTCAGAATGGAAACTGTCAAAGTTCTGTTGGCCATTAAAAGATGCTTATTGTTCAACATGGTTTTTCCTTGATCAAAACTGGTGCTGAAAGGGACCTGAAAGATCCCCTGAGGCTCAGGTGAGGAGGCTAGAACCCCCCCACCTTCCTATGAGGGGTTTGAGTGTGGAGGCCACTGCCCACCATGGTGCTAATATGGTGTTTTTAACATCTACTGTGAGCCTCTTCACATTGTGCTGAATTAAGTGAGGCTGAACGTTGGTGGTTTGTGAAGAACTGACCGCCACTGTGAGTCTGAGACGTGATGAAGATGCTGCAGTCAGTCATCTGCTTTCCTTTGATTCCTGTTCCCAAGCCCAGCTTTGTGTTGATCATACCAAAGTTTTATTAAACGTGTTTCTAAATCTCACACAGACGTCTCCTTCTGTTCTGCATGAGTCTACAAAGAAATGAGCCGACACGTTCTTCAGGTTTTGAGTTTTCGCCTCATTCGGGGCTGCTTTGACTCATCGCCGTTGCGCAGGACAATGTGCCGCAGGGGGGCGCCACAGTGAAGCTGTGGAAGTCCCAAACTGACGGCTAAGTGGATCCTGCCTGCGGGGTGTCTGCGGTTCGAATCCCCTCTTGCTCGAGGTACTGTGAATTACTACAGTAAAAAGCACTTGTGCCGACGGTCATATCGGCGGTATTAAAATTCCCGCTGACGGTGTCAGTTGGGCTCAGTCCGCTCAAGTATTAAACTAAAACAGTATGAAACTGCCTGGGCGGAGCTCCAAGAGGGAGTGTGTGTGTGTGTGTGTGTGTGTGTGTGTGTGTGACGTAAGTGTGCAAAGTCACACACAGTCGGTGTGTGTGCGGAGGTGCACCGTGCGCGTAGCCGCTGCTGGGGAAGATGAGCGCGTTCCTGTCCGTCTCTCAGGTACCGGACCTCCCGCGATCGCGCTCTTTTTTATTACAGCTTGTGTGTTAAAATGTTTTATAGCGGGGGGGTGTAAGTGGGTAAATCTTTCAGCATGCAAATCTCAGTTTGAGACAGCAGGGCGAAGTGGACCAAGTTACGTTGCCAGACGGGCTCAAAAACTTCTGCATTCACTCTCATTTACTTCTCCGTATCCATACCGATCCACTCAAATCCGATTTGCCCACTTTCACAGCTGGGTCATTTTTACCCCCAGTACCCGGGTCACGTAGGTGGTCTAATGGTTACCGTCACTGTAGTAAGTAGCTCAGTGTAACACCGTAGTGTCCGTGAAATAATGGTCCACATTTTGTTTGTAGTTTGCTTTCAGATTGTTCAATTACACACACACACACACACACACACACACACAATGGACTAACCAGAAAAAGAGGCTGTTGGTCTCTAGAGGACCAGGGCCTGTTATAGCAGCTTGAGTTTGTGTGTGTGTGTGTGTGTGTGTGTGTGTGTGTGAGAGAGAGCGAGCGAGAGAAATGTTTCCACACACAGGAGTCATAAAGAATGATGTTCTGTATACCTGTTCTTCAGGTTGAAAACCTGTACTAGTTTTAGTGACAAACATTTTAAGCATCTGTGTGTGTGTGTGTGTGCGCACGTGCTCAGCTCTGCTCAGTTTGTCTCCTGCTATCTCACTCACTGCACACACTTCTCCCTGCAGATGTCTGGAGGAAACCCCACATATGAGAACTACTACAGACAGGTACAGTGAGAAACACTCACATAAACACACACACACACACACACACACATGTGCGCGTGCTCCAGCCGGACCCCTTGTGTGCTTTGTCTCCCCTGCAGCTGGACCCTCTGAACACCGGGAGGGTGGAGCCTGGGGATGCGGTGGACTTCCTGAAGAGATCGGGTCTTGCGGACTCTACGTTGGGACAGGTGGGAGCTGTTCTGTCTCTCTGAGGGATGCTGGGATTCTGGGATGCTGGGGCTCACCTGTGACAACCAATTTCCCCCCGTTCCTCAGATCTGGGAGCTCGCCGACCAGGGTGGCAGGGGATTCCTCGACAAACAGGTACCGTGAGCACCAGGTTGCTGACCTGAGTTCCAGTTTGGGCTGCAACGTTCTCAGCCTCTTGGTGTCTCAACAGGGGTTCCTGCTGGCACTGAGACTGGTCAGCGCCGCCCAGAGTGGTCATGAGGTCAGGCTCAGCAGTCTGGACCTGCCGACCCCCCCACCCACCTTCGTGAGTCACTTTTACTTATATATTCATCATTCCTTCATCAGACTCTTTTCTCAACAGTGGAATACAACCGAGAGTAATCAAAGTTCATCAGCAGCCGATGAAGAGCTTTAGACACAGGGTGATTAAAACACAGCTTGTGTGTCTGATACCACCATGTTTCTGGTTCACGACTCTCAATCAGCTGCCTGTAGAAGAGAGTTTCAAACAAAAAAACATAGATAATCATAGCAGATGGTGTTGGACTCATGTAATAGCTGTCAGCGGATCAGGAGAGAAGTGGCTCTGAGAGAGATGGGTTTGAAACCCATATTGGATGCTGGGAGGGATTCAACAGCAGTGAGGGACACAGAGAGTTCAAAACTGAGAACCCCAGTTGCCTTTCGATTTTGGAACCGCTGGGAAAGGACCCTCCCCCCAGGTGGCCAGGGTTGGAGGAGAACAGTATAGGGAGGCTGTAGGGAGTGATCAGGTCCGTCAGGTAGTGGGTTCCTTTGATTGTCTTGTAGGCTGTAGTGAGTACTGGACTTGATATAGAATCAGAAAGCACCACAGGGTTCTTCTTTACTTGGTTGTAGGAAGTTTAGTGTGTGTGTTGGGATGTTTCTTGCAGAAAGATGCGCGGAGTCCATCGCCGAGCACACTGCCCCCCACAGGCAGCACCCCCTGGGCCGTGACGGTGAGAACGCATGCTGTTTTACAGTAAATCTACACGTTAAACTGTAACTTGATGGGCAGCTCGGTCTCCAGTAGGTGAGCAGGAATGGGAGATGGACACCTGTGTCTTTGTGTGATGGACACCTGTGTTTCTCCTCATGTTGCTGTGCTGTCTGCGTAGCTGCAGGAGAAGCTCAAGTTCGATGACATCTTCAGCAGCCTCTCACCGATGAATGGGCTGCTTTCAGGGGACAAGGTGAGACCCATGCTGCTCAACTCAGGCCTCCCCCGCGACGTGCTGGGAAAGGTGAGCTGAACGGGACACTAGACGGGACACCTGATGGGACACCTGACTGGACGCTTAGGTGGGCACTCACCTTGTCATCTGTCACACAGGTGTGGGATCTCAGTGACATTGACCGGGATGGACATCTGGACAGAGATGAATTCGCGGTTGTAAGTGTGTCCAACTCTTGGACCACTGTGTACAAGTTGAGTCCCTGAAACGTTTGACACCCTTTTGTGAGCTCGGTGTCCCCTCTTTTCCCATAAGGCCATGCACCTTGTGCAGCGTAGCCTGCAGCATGAAGGCGTGCCCTCCAGCTTGCCCATGTCCCTCATCCCACCCTCCAAGAGGAAGAAGACTGGGGGGATTCTTCCCGGCTCTGTGGCTGTTCTGCCATCCAGTGTCTTGACGCTGAAGGACAGTCTACGCCGGAGCCCCCCGCTGGGTGCCGTGGACTCGGTCTCCAGCAGCCTGTCCCCCGAGCTGCCATCCAACCCTCAGGTGCCCCCTCTTGCCTCAGTCCGACAGCTCCGTGTTAGCATAGCAGCGCAGGGACGTGTTCCCAAACATGCTGTCTGTCCAGTCATGCAGGTTCGGAGCCGCTGGAAATGGAAAGCAGTCCTTTTCGAGGGCAGTGTGGTTGCTGTGGACCCGCCATTCAGGTTCCTGTTCTTGTAAAACCTGTGTTTCCTGTCTCATTTTTTGTGCAGCACAGAAAGACACAGAGCTGCCAGCTGTCTTCATGTGCCCATGTAGGACTGGCGTGTCTTCACTTTCCTTCACCGCACATAACAAACAAAGCAAGCATGTTTAAAGTCAACAACTCTGCATACTTTGTTGTTTTTTCCCCAACAAGGAAATGTTACACAGACTTCTACTGATATGGTTGCTCAGTTATTAATTTTTAATTATATTTTCTTGTCTGCTTTCAAAAATGTACGTTTATAGTACAGCAAATGTGACCTGCATTTGCTCTCTGAGGTGATAGATGGCAGTAAAGAGCAGCCAAATGGAGTAGGAGTGTAGGACCACCTTCATTCATTTCATTTCCACAGTGTTTGCAGCTTATGTCCAGTGCTCCCGAGGGCCACTTTTTTGCAAACCTTAAATAAATAAATCAAGGGATATCTGTATTATTAATGTTGATGCTGTGCTAAAAGTGAATTTGGAGTTCCAAACCAATCAAGTTACAATCTTCTAGGTGGTGGCATTTGAACTGAGGACCTTTGAATCAAACAGCAGTGGCTCTAAGCACCACGCCCCCTGTGGCTACTGCTGGTACTCGTTTTGTGGAGAGATTTGTTTGAAGAAACTGCCCCTTTGTCCTATACCAACACAGTCTCACATACCTGAATTCTATGTGTGTGTGTGTGTGTGTGTGTTTGCAGGCGGTGAGCTGGGTGGTTCCTGCAGCAGACAGGAGTCGCTATGATGACCTGTTCCTGAAGACTGACACAGACCTGGATGGTTTGGTCAGTGGTCAGGAGGTAAAGGAGATCTTGATGCAGTCAGGGCTTCCACATGGCTTGCTGGCGCACATCTGGTAAGTGTGTTTGTGCGTGCGTGCGTGCGTGCGTGCGTGCGTGCGTGCGTGCGTGCGTGCGTGCGTGTGTGTGTGCATGCACACTCGGAGAAGCTCTAACCTCCCTGGCCCCTCAGGACTCTGGCCGACACCCGGCAGTTGGGTCAGCTCACAAAGGAGCAGTTCTCGCTGGCCATGCACCTGGTGCAGCAGAAGGTCCGGCATGGAGTGGACCCCCCCAAGACATTATCACCTGACATGGTTCCCCCCTCAGAGCGGGAGTCCCGCATCCCTGTGAGTGGCCAGTAGGCTTGGGCATGATCTTTGACCTCTTATCTCCCTTGTCTCTGGAGCTTGGATGCTTCCCATTTACTTTCTCCGTAGAGCCTGGTGTGATGTGTTACTTTACCCCCCTGCCGGGTGTGTGTGTGTGTGTGTGTGTGTGTGTGTGTTGCATGTGTGCTGCTATCCAGATGTAAGAGTTTCACCCCCTCTGCTGCAGGATGCCCTGGGGTCATTGGGGTCGGTGGGATCAGTGGAGCTGACTGGGATCAAGGAGCTTGATGACATGAGCCAGGAGATTGCAGAACTGCAAAGGTACCTGCAGGGGGCGCAGTGAGTCCACTTTGTGGTCATTCTCCTGATTGGCTGTTGAGATTAGTTTCTAGTCATGTGGTGTTTGTGGACTGGCATGGCTCATCCACTATGGGGCGCTCTGTACCTAAATATCACCTCAAATCTCACATTTGCAACATATCATGTTTTTTCTTCGTTCCCTTTATTTGGATCCCTTTATACTCTTAATACATGTTGCACTTGTGTTAATCTGACTGAAGATAAGTTACAGAAAAGTGATTAATTCATATAAAATATGCAAATGAAGGTAGTAATGAAGCATAAACCAAATGGGTGAATCCTATATGTTCAATCCTCTCATTTCGTTCTGCAGGGAGAAATTTCTGTTGCAGCAGGAGATCCACGACCAGCAGGAGGCGCTGCGATACAAGTCAAACAAACTGCAGGTGAGGGGGGGTGAGTTAAAGACGCCGGCAGTCATCCACACTGGGTGCCACCCTGACTGTTTACTCGCTGACAGGAGATGCAAGATGACCTGGAGCGGGAGGCCAATGGGCTGCAGCAGCTTGAGGTCCAGAAACAGGACGCCCAACAGCGTCTGGAAGAGATGAACCAGCAGAAGGACAAGCTGGAGACCATGCTGAGTGATGTCCGGATGAAGGTCCAAGAGGAATCGCACACAGTCAGTTGTTCCCATTAAACAGGCCACTGTCCATGCTAGTTTACTGTGCTGCAAATATGGAGGAAAGGAAATTGAAGGTTTGCTGCTCCATCTGACCACAACTCTGTCTGGCCTCTCCCAGGTGTCCTTGCTCCAGAGCCAGATCCAGACTCAGGAGGTAGAGCTTCGAGGGCAAGAAGTGCAGCTGGACCAGGCGAGGGCAGAGCTAGACCACCTGCAGCAGGAGGAGGCCCGGCTGGAGCAGAGCATGCGCTCAACCAGGACACGCCTGGACACTGTGACCAGCTCCCTCAAGACCACGCAGGATAACATCAGCAAGGTGAGACACCTGTGGTTGTAGCCTGTGTGGCTGGGGCCAGGGAGTGGTCTCACCCCTGTGTGTGTATGTGATGGCAGGTCCGGAAGAACTTGTCCCAGATCCAGAAGAGCCAGGAGGAGACGAGCCAGAATGTCGAGAAGTACAGCAGTATCCTGAGTGACGTCATTCGTGGCAACACGGCCGCCCTGGATAACCTGAACCTGAGCAGCAGCCTTGTTGCCATGGTGAGCAACTGTGCAGAGCTATACACACGTGTGTGTGTGTGTGTGTGTGTGTGTGTGTGTGTGTGTGTGAGTGATGGTCCAGGTCAGGTAACCACCTGATGCTCTCCACAGGACAACCCATTCGGGACCAAGGAACTGACCTCCGACCCCTTCCAGCTTGAGGACCCCTTTAAATCCGACCCCTTCAAAGGTGCTCAGCCCCACTGTGGACGCACAGCTTAACTACTGTTCTTGATTTAATATTTTCCCTCAGTAAGAGCTGATACCCACATATAACGCTGTCCAGCATGCTAGTGGTCCCTTCCTGAGTCTCAAACCAACAACCTTCTGCTTCAACTGTGGTGCTAGTCCACTCTGTATCTGGGACCCAGGGCAGGATTGCGACCCCCTTCTCCCCACAGGGCCTCATGTTCTCCTTCTTACCTAGACGTATTTGGGGATGATCCTTTCAAGGGCAGCGACCCCTTTGGGACATCCAAAGTGGACCTTTTTGAGAAGCTGGACAAGAAGGAGCCTTTGTCCCCCCCAGAACGGCCTCTGAGAAGTCCATTCGTCTCCAAGGTAACGGAGGTGGAGGATTCTGCCTCTGGCCGGTTTGGGGGGTCCGCTGCAGAGCTTGTGACTCTGTCTCTCTCTATCCCAGGCAAGTGTCTTCGGCGGAGGTGTTTCCACAGCATCCGCAGGTACATTTCTCCTGGAGGCTTCACCGTGTAGAGGCTTGCTACCCAGGGGGCGGGGCCTTCCTCTTATTGGCCTGTTCATTAATTTCCACGAGCAGGAAGTAGCTGTTTTTTTCCCACAAGTTAGCAGCTGAATCACTCAGTTTCCACAGGAAGTGATGTCATTCCTATTATTAGAAAAAAAGTGGCATCATATTTTCCTCTAGTGGAGTTCTATTTATAGCAGAGCATCAGGTGGGACCTGGGGTGGGTGTCTGGCATATAAACAGAGCAGGGGTGGGCTGCAGGGGGGAAGGTCCTTTGGTCTGGGTTCAACTCCACAGCCATGTAGACAGAGACTCTATTCACTCTGTGGTCATTCAC
This sequence comes from Arapaima gigas, assembly GCA_900497675.1. Taxonomy (NCBI): domain Eukaryota; kingdom Metazoa; phylum Chordata; class Actinopteri; order Osteoglossiformes; family Osteoglossidae; genus Arapaima; species Arapaima gigas. Next base: position 132,786 of record UFQX01000703.1, read on the forward strand.
TCAAGTTTTATGGGGTTTTTCTGTGGAAACAGTGTGAGGTGATGGGAAACTCATTGCTCTGTGTGAGACCCAAATATACACTGTAACCAACACACACACCCCTTTAGCAAAGTGTGTCACTGAGGCCATTTGTTGTACACCCATCTTCTGTGTGTGTGTGTGTGTGTGTCTGTGTGTCTGTGTGTTATGCGTACTGTTTTACTTTCTTTTCCGTGGTTTCAGGTCACGACTCCTTTAGGAGCAGCACCAACTTCAGCCGTGCCGCAAAGGTACAAAACCGCCTCGATGACCTTTGACCTCCATATATTCTGACCGGACCTTCATGACCTCCGGCTGTGTTTCTATTATCACTGATTAATTTATCTCACATGTTTCTCTGAAGTGTCTTACGGTGTGAGGTTTGTACACAAACACAGTAATTTACGGTGTGGTAATTTCTACTGTAGGAATTTGGGGTAATTACCTTCCTCAAGGGGTCTGCAGCAGGAGGGTGGGATTTGAACCTGGGTCCATTTATTGCAAGGGAGCAATATTAACCATTATACCCCTGCTTATTCTGAAACATCCCACTAGTTTCACACAACAGGCAGTTTCACTCTGTTTTTGTACCGCGGTATTACCGCTTCTGAACCCCAAACCCTTTCCAACAGCGCAGCTTCTTAACTGCAACACCACCTGCTGCTGCTGTCTTGCTGAGTTATGAAACTACATGCAGTTTGTCTTTCCTTGTTCCACAGGGAAACGAGCCCATCAGCAGAAGACATCAAAGCCTGGTTGCACCCCCCAAGAAAGGGGTGCCCCCCAGACCTTCCCCGCCCACCGGTACGTCCTCTCAGCAACTCGCTGACACACAGTCAGCAGCTGTGCGGTTTAGTGGGTGTGGCCAGTAAGTAGTTGGCATGTGGCTGGCACTTGGTGGGTGTGGCCCGGTGTTATGGTGAGCTGCTTGTTGTCCATTGCAGGGGATGTGACCCTGCTAACTTTCACAACCTCGGGCACCTCTGTACTCACCCCCCCCAACCCCCTGGCATGCATGGCCGACGCCTGAGAAACTCATTGCGGTTTTGCTGTGAAGCTGTAAACAGGAAAGGCGTGTAGGTTCAGATACGGCTGCATCTCTGCCATCTTCAGTCACACAGCAAGGTCAACAAGCGGTGTGTGTGTGTGTGTGTGTGTGTATGTGTGTGTGTGTTTTTGGCAGGTGCTAAACAGGTGCCCAGGCCGCTCCTACACTCAACCTGACCATCCACTGAAGCTCATCTCGGTCTCTGTCCCTGAGCTGCGGTTGACACCTCACTACTGCTGCGCTACCCCGCCTTCACAATCCCCCATGCCCACATGTGCTGTTATGAGCCGCCCGAGTCGATTTTGATCTCGGTGCCCTTCTTGGCAAGAATGCACATTGTGGTCCCCCGGGTGACCTTGTCATCTGAGGTCTGAGGTCACATTGGGGGCAGAGCAACAACAAATGGAAGAAACTGGTGACAGAGCAGCAAAGCCTAGTGCCCTCCCCCATCACACTGCGCTCGCACACATTCACATCTGTTCCCTCCCTTGTGTTTACAGTGCAGGTAACTCCTGCTTCAGTGTTCCGAAACAGCCTGTGTGTTTGCGTGTGTGGGTGGGGGGAACAATGAAAACAGCAAAGCCACTGCAGTGTGTCATTGTCACTCAAACTTGTTCATCATTTACCATTTGCCATCAATTGACCTTTCTGTAAATTAACCTTATTACAGTTCTGATTTCTACATTAGAGTTCTAAATATATCTTTTTATATTTATGTATCTTTATCTATATCAATATCATCTTTTTTATTAATTTCTCTATATTTACTTTTTCCCCCTCTTAAGTAGACTATGCACAGCTGTGGAAATTTGTTTTGTTTTCCCTTGTTCCCTGGAAGGAAGTACGATCATTGACTCTCGATCATTCGTAGTCATACATAATTCATCATTCCTCACGATATCATCGTCTTATCATCTTGTCACCATTTCATCATCATGCTCTGCACGTTGTGCCTGTCCTCATGGTTCTTGTGTCCATATCTTTATTCACACTCTTGTCCCAGCGTGCCCTACTGCCCAGTTGGGGATGAGATGATGACCAGGGGCCCCTGTGTGGAAGTCATTGCTAGTGTCACTGTGTCTGTGTTTGTGCCCCACTCTGTTGTCATTTTTACTGTTTTTACTTTATCATCAAATTAATAATATAAATCACCCCCCCCCAGGCTGGAAGTGAAGCCAAGTGGACCCAGATCTCCGGGGGCAATCATTCTGTGTCTTCAGCAAGAGAGCAGCAGACAGCGAGGGACAGAGGACTGTCATTTACACACTACTGTCTCTCAGGGGGGGCGGGTGGTCTGTTACTTTTGCCCTTCTTCTTATTTCTTATATTTATTCATATTTATTTACTAACATTTTCCCAATATGAAGGTGAATGTTTTACAAACATGTTTGTGCTGCACACTGTACAGAGGAAGCTGTGTGCTTTCATTCAGACGATGTGTATACACACACCGATGTGCGTACTGTCCGTTACAGGTTATTGTTCAATATTGTTGTTGTTACACCGTGTGGATTATCTTTGGATTTTCTCATTTTCACATGTAATAAATGTATAGTATGAACATTCCCCTAGTTTCTAATATCTTAACTGTTGTGTCCTACATGTTGGACAGTGCAGGTGGGCTGGCGGTCCTGCTGATGTATCTCTGAGAACAGTGTCTGCTGGTCACCTGCAGGGGGTGCTCAGGAGCTGGGCAGTCCAACTTTCCCATGAGGGATGCGTCCACCTCAGCCTGTGTGCTAATGTAGGGTCGGGGGGTGAGGTCAGAAAAAGTATTGGACTTTATAGAGCCGCGGGACCAACAGACCAAGGTTGAAGTGACAGAAAGTGGTCACACTGGGGACACACTGGGGACACACTGTGACCGGGCCTCCAGACGGCTCCAGCAGTGCTCTCTGTAATTATGGAAATGCCATGTTTGTTGTAAGTTGTTATTTATAGTTTGCGGCTGCAGGCTGTCGGCGGCTTGTGTGTGTGGAGCTGGAGCAACGCACACACGGCGCCGAGCGTTTTAAAGAGCAGCGTCGTCGTCTCAGTGAGTCACACTGGTTTACACACAAAGCCAGGTCGCACACATTCCGTCAACTTATTTTAATATTTACAATAAATACGCGGTACAAGACGCGTAAACAATAGAAAATAAAGCGACTTGTAGCGCTGTGCACGTGCTGCACACATTGGAGGAGACCGAAGGTCAACCGTGAAGAGCTGTGTTTAAGAGCAAATAAAATAGCAATAAAGTAGTAAAAAAAAGCTTTGGTTCTTCATGTGCCATTGACGTGTGTGGTGTATTTGGTGTGTCTGGAAGGTGTGGTGCATTTGCAGTGTGTGTGGGATGTTGAGTGTGTCGTGTGTCTGGAGTGTGTGGTGTGTGTGGTTTTGGGGGCTCTGCCTGTGACAGAACCTCATTCATAATCTTACAATCAATAATTACAGCAAATACATGAAAGGCACCGTTTCTACACATCGGATGAGTCAGATCTTAGGACCAGCCTGGTGAACGTGACAGTCGTCACCATCATCGTCAACATCATCATCATCATCGTCACACCGTCACGTGTGAAAAGCGGCGTAGTACCAGCTACTGCATACAAAAGACAGCAAAAAATGTCCGATTTCTTTGAAAATAATAAAATACAGTTTAAATTAAGTCCTTCTGAGGCGTTTCACCGTCCAGTCTCCATGGCAACGGGCGGCGTTCTTCACAAGTGCCTCTTCATGTGAAGAGCCAGGTGGTCTGATCGCGAGAACGCGCGGTCACACAGGTGACACTGGAACGGCCGGTGACCTGTGTGTTTCCGGAAGTGGCGCGTGAGCTCGTCGGAGCGTGCAAACTTCCAGCCGCAGCCCTCCCAGGTGCAGTGGTACGGCTTCTCACCTGCAGCACAGAGCGCAACGGTGAGTCTCAGCGCTGTGAAACATGCACACTGCTCACACCCCGCTCGCCCGTCCCTCAGCATTACCTGGACACACACACACACGCACACTGCTCACCTGTCCTTCAGCATCACTTGGACACACACTCACTGCATACCTGTCCCTCAGTGTCACCTGGACACACACCTCACACTTGTCCGTCACCATAACCCAGACGCACACCTCGTGCGACCCGCTATAACCCGCCTGCCCGTGTCCTCACCTGTGTGTGTGCGGTGATGCGCCTTCAGGTGTGAACTCTTCGTGTAAGTCTTTCCGCAGCCCGTGAACGTGCAGGTGTGCGTGGCCGCGCGCTTCCTCGGCCACGAGCGGCGCCCTCTCTTCGGTTTGGGTTCCAGCATCTCCAGCGGCGACGACGGCGGCGTGAGTAGCGTCCTCTGCGTGGCGCCCAGCGCGTCCTCGTACACAGCGAATTGGTGCGCGCTCGTGAAGGGTATCTGTAGCGCAGGGGAGCGCGGGTGCGGCTGCGGGTGCTGCTGGGGGTACACGGGCCCTGGGGGGCAGCCGTACACGAAGCCCACGGGGTGGCGCCGCTGAGGCGGGCAGCTCGAGCTCACCAGGTGATCCGGACTGAGCGGGGGGGTCATGTTGCCGGCCGCGTGCGGCGAGCTGGCCACCCGCGGCTGCTTGAGGGAGATCGCGCACGCGGCACTGCCCTCCAGCTTCACCCGGGGGCGGCTCTGGGGCACCATGCCGAGCACCGGACCGAGCGCCGCTCCGTACCCGTCCGCGCACGGTTCTGCTTTGATCGTGTCCGCAAAGTCCTGCCTATGGACGGCGCTGTTGGGCACCCGGTACCCGTCCGTCTCGGACCGCAGCAGCTCCGCCATCAGACCGTACGGCGAAGGCTGGGTACCCTGCTCGTGCACGACGTACTGGGTGTGCGCGCTCACGCTCTCTGGACCCGCCGTGTTGGCCAGGATGAAGTCCAGGTCCACGTAGGAGCTGAGCTCGTCCTCGTGCGCCGCCGGCAGGCAGGTGTCCGCGTGGGGTCCCGAGTGGTAGAGCGCGCAGCTGGAAGACACACACCTGTCCGGCTCCGGGGTCCACATCTGGGGTGAGCGGACACACACAGTGTTACCGAGTGTGTTACACAGGGAAAACAGCAGCACACACGGTTTGTCCACACGGGAAACAGTAATGAAAGTGTAAAGTGTGCACAGGTTTGGTGTGTGTGTGTGTGTGTGTGTGTGTCAGTATGATACTCACACTCCTCTGCTGTGTGAACGTGCAGATCGACGGTAACATCGTGTCGCTGAGAGACATGACAGCGGCGTCGCTTTCTCAGGGGAAACACACTCTATACACACTCCTCTGCACACACTGGCATCCACTGCAATCCGTCTCTGCTCATCACTCGGCCTCCGAGGCTCAGTTCCTCCTTTTTAAAGCCGGGGGGGGTGAAGAGGAGGAGCGCAGGAAGCGCGTGCAGGATGGAGGTCGCCCCGCTGGACCCTAAATTTACCTCCTATATAAACTGCCCTGTAGTCTAGTCCAGACCCGGGGCAGCTCGGCTCGGACCTCGTCCCTCTCTGTCCCACTCTGTCCCTCTCTGTCTCACACACACGACACACACACACACACACACACACACACACACACACACACACACGCAGCTAGTCGTTCCGCAGCGCGGCGGCGTCGAGTCTTTTAAATCGAGCGGAGAAACGTCACAGTCACTGTGGAGCCGCTGGTCCGGGCGGCGAAACGCACGCGCACGTGTCGGGGGAGCGCGTGGAGTTGAACCGCAGGGTCTATATTAAACACACACACACACACACACACACACACACACACACACACACACACACACAACCACACGCGCGCGCGCGCACACAATGAGATTTTTTGTGAAATAGAAAGTGAAGAACAAGACAAAAGTTGTAGGAGAAAAATACACCAATAACTGAAAAATGTGCAAAATTCATATTGAGAGCTTTTCTGCAGTGGCTCGAGCGTGTGAGTCACCCAAAACCTGGTTCACACAAATCTGACTTTCAGTGTTAAATATGAAATGTAATATCTGAACTTGAATGAGCTTCACAGTTTCCAGGGTAAACAGTGTACAGTAAGTAGATTAATATATACATAGAAGCAGAACGTTTCCAGCGAACCAGTGATCTGTGTGAAATATGTAGGCCGGTAATAATTATATTAAAGTAAGTTTTCACTGAAATACTTATTATTTTATTGAATGTTTGTTACTGATCGGGATCATAAGGCGCGTTATTGACCCCCCCCCCCGCTATACTAGAGGACCGCGTCGTATGGGGGGGTCGTTTCTGCGGTGTTATTCAATGCAGCTTCTATTGATCACATTTTTGCTGAACTTTTACTGTATGTGACAACTTTTCATCCTTATTCAGGATTATTTCATTGACATAATAGGTACCAGTACTGTATTTGGATAACTTTTAAAGAGGCTGTACCCACATTATGGTAAATACAGTAAGTACCAGAGTAAATATGCACCACTACAGTGTTTTCGTCACAAATTCCTTTTGTAATCATAAAAACGATAATCGTTTTTTTATAGTTATAAAAGAAATTTTGTAGTAGTTATAACTGAATCTTGAGGCTCGAATCCCTTGATCAGGGGATCCTGCATTGATAGAGTAAAAATGACCCTGCTGTACAGAAAGGTAAACCGGTTAGTTATTGTTCAAGCCTCATAGTGTAAGTTGCATTGGAGAAAAATGCCAAATAGATAAAAAAGTTCTTATATTTGTAGGATGTCAATATAAAATACCTTTGTAATTGCTAAAGTGTATCCCCTATCGTCCTTCCAACGATAGTTGGCGCTATGCTGTGGAAATTTCCTGGGTTGGAAACAGCAGCGAAGACAGTAGAACATTTGTCTCTGCAAGATGAAGAGATAACAGTTCAGTAAAGCAATTAATGCCAAACAGAATGAGTGTAAAGAGCAGAATAAAACCGTGGACCTTTAACCATCTAAAACTTTTTTATCTGTCAAAATCGTTAGAGTAAATGGAAAAACCTATTATTTTATATTATATTGTGCAGTTGTGGAATATTTCCTTGAGGAGGTGTGTGGACTGTTTCTGGACTGTCATTCATAGCGGACAGAGGTGTGTGTCCCCAAAAGCTGTGGGTTATGACCTCTGAGCACCGTGACCTGGACAGCAGATACAGCAGATCCAGTGGATTGCATCCAAAACAGGAACAAGTGTGTTGCATTTAAATGTTTTCATATTTCAGAATTTATATATGATTGGAAAGCCATGTGAAGAGTCTGTCATGTCTGTCACGCTAAAGGGACGTGTGTGACCCAGACATGAACCCAGTGGAACTTTGTTTGCATCAATAACTTTGGAATTTATATCCATCCATCCATTATTATTAACCACTTGGTTATAAGTTCCAAAATATTATGAATGTGCTGCTCTAAAGAGAAGCATTCTGTATGTTGTAGTTTTCCTCTGGCACCATTTTTAGCATCTGTGCCATTTAGTCCAAAAACTCATCCCATTAGAGCCACTACTGTGCACTTTGGGGACCCTCGTGTGCCCCCCAGAGACCCAGCTGTAGCAGCGGATGGGATTGTCCTCGTGGCTTCAGAATATTTACAGTTGGCACGAATATGTGTGTTTCAGTAATAAATTTTGAATGTGAATGGCCCCTGAGTGGCGCTTCCACAGAAACGTGTCATTTCCGTGTTCTGAAGGTGTTACTCAATGTGTTGCTCGTCGTTTTGGCAACAGATCTTTTTATCGCAATAAAGCTTCAGAAAAGGCTGGTAGAAAAACACAACACGGCAGTAACGTAGTTAGTGCAACACTTGTGCCGTGTCACTCGCCTTTGTCACCCGTGGTGGACAGGTGTGTGAGGCCAGCAGGGGGAGTAGTGGCACGGGGGGTGCTGCTGTAGCACATGCTTTACTTTGGTGAAATGGGAATAAAAGAGTGAGGTGCTTCCCTGTCAATATGCAGATGACCAAAGTGTTTTGAAAAATTAACGTAGTTTTGGTGTGCGTGATGGTTCAGAGGAATTCTGGAGGAATGTTGTGGAGGTTCTTAGACAGCGATCACACCTGAGAGACCTTTTGACCTTCTGTCCTTGTTCTGTATACGTGGATGTGTCTGCAGTCTCTCTGTCCCCATCTGTCCCTGTCTTGGTGCTGATGTGACCCTTTGCTGTTCTCCTGTTAATAATTACCCCCCAGACACATTGTCGCCAGGGGGCCGTCATCCCCATTGCCATGAGCAACAGATCGTTCCTGAGGGCAGCGACTTGCTGAGTGCTCTGAGTGCAAGGGCCCCCTGTCCAGTCCAGGCCTTTTATACCACGGTTATTTTTACCCATGTGCTCCTCGCAGTCATGCTGTGCTTCCTCACAGGGCTCCTCAGGAAGAGCTCAGCTTCCTTTCCTGCTCATGGCAGCCCAGTGAGGATGGGGACGGGGACAGTGGCTCTGAGAAAGAGCACCCCTAGGAAAGGAACTGGGATAAGACAAAGTGAAACGGAAAAATCTGGCGTCTCCCAGCTTGAGCGCCTGCCAGCGTGAGGAGGGACCTGTCATCGCTGACGCAGCCACATGTCCTCTGCGCGTGTGCGTCCTCTGGCTGTGTGTGTGAGAGAGAGCTGTTTCAGATGAGGGACAAGGTCTCACTGATGTCCCCAAAGCTGAGGTCTCCAAGGCTACCAAGGTGTTTCGTCCTGAAGCTCATCACGTACTGAAGGTGGGTGGCCACGTTCTGCAAACTCTGCAAAACTTCACAGAATCTCTGTCACATTTTCCAGCTGTGTTGAAAAGTCACGTGTTTCAGTTAATTGGTTGTTTTGTTCCTGCTGACAAAACTACCGTTACAAAATGTGTGTCATGAATTCACATGACACTGTCCTGCATTGCTGTGTCATATCACACGTCTCTAGATGTGAGATGCTCCACCCCTGTCAGCTGTCAGCCCACCTAGTGAGACACCATGGGAAACAAGAGTGAAGTTTGAGCAGCTCGACAAGTGTGTCTCCCAGCAGGCGCTTTGGTGGTTCTGGCTGCGGAAGTGGTGAAGGCGCTGGGCTCTCGTGCCCAACAGGTCCTCTTGTGGAGCCTTCGCGGGGATGTGAGAGGACACTGCCTCTGTGCCCAGCTTTTCACACAGCTGTGCAGACAGCCACAAGCTGCTGCACACAGTGGTGGCCACAAACTTGCTGGTGACCCACCTGGCTACCGTGTGGCATTCCAGCTGCATGAACACAAACATTGACCCTGTTTGTTCATACTGAGAACAGGATACTTGATCCTTTAAATTTGGTGCATAAAACTGCAGTTAATAAACCACAAACATGGAGCTCTTGCTACAGTTCAGAAGGAGTTTCCAGCTGAGAGCTTCTTCTGGCTGCTTCTCGGTTGACAGAGCCCTCATGTCCCCACGCGGTCGACGCTCTGCTGGAGATGCCAGTCCTGTCTCCGTTGCTCTTGCACAGATCTGAGTTGTGACCCCCTGTGAGCGATGCCAGATTGCCTGCCTTTCAGGGAGTCGCTCTGCTGCGAACATCTGAGGCTGACGGTGAAAACGGTCAGCATCAGCTTTTACAGCCCCCATGCAGCGCAACTACCCAGTGATAAGACATCAGCCCTTTGTTCACCTCCCAGCATCTTGAGGAACTTCGCTCGGGCCCTTTGACACCGGCATAGGGTCAGGATATGATGGGGTCGCAGGGTCACTGCCTGTTGAACAACAAATTCCAAGAATGCATCACAAAGCCTAGAGGCGATGTTTGCTTAAGGGCGGCTGAATATTTGCGTTTTAGATGTGTTTGTTTGCAGTGTTCTGCAGTTGACCTACCTGTTTCTGAGTGCCACTGGAGTGGCTTTAAACACATCGCTGCATGTCTCTGGGACACCGAATGAGGTGAACTATGCAGCTCTGGTCCAAAATGGCTGTGAATTTCTCCACCTGGAGATGCATAATATAACATTATATCTGCCTAACAAATGTGCTGCAGAACGACCCCAGTTTGGACAGTTTCTAGAGCAGCGTTGCAGAAGAGCCTTATAAGGGCGAAAGCAAGCAGCCAGAGGACCTCAGGTGTTAACAGTTACACTCTTGAAACAGGGCAGGGCCAACGTATGATGGGTTTCTAACACCCTTTTACTAATTCTGAACTTCAGATCGGAGGGCCGTAGGAGGGATGGCACCTCAAGCAGACTGACTAACCGGATCCGGGGCAACCGTTGGTGGTACACGGCACGCGCCGTAGGAATCAGCCTGCTGAAGCTGGGTTTTCACTCTGACTCCGAGGCCACGCTGCGCTCCGGCAGCTTTCTCTATCGCTTCCCCAGATGAAGCAGCCCTCGATATCATTGGTTCTCACCTCTGGTTTCAGCCATCGATGTTGGTTTCAATGTAACGATCTCGGGTCTCTAGTCGACCTGCTGTAGCAGGAAGTGTGGTTAGCAGGACCGCAGCACGGTTTCAGGCTTTGCGCTCACTTTTCCTCTGTTGGGGCCTTGGATCTTTCTGTGGTGATGTGTGTGGAGAGGAGCTACATGGGGGGCACCTGAGCTTGGGTCCACCTGTACACCCTTCACACCTGAGCACGACGGCTGCTCATGTCAGTCAGAATGGAGCCCTCACCTGGCAAGCGGGGAGGACCAGGTGTAGGAATACTCAAGGTCCACTGACACTGTCCCGCTCTCTACAGGAGGTTGCTGGTTCGAGTCTGACTGGCCAGCTGAAGCACTTTCTGCTATAAACTCTTCATGGGGCCCGGCGTGAAGTGACCGTGAGGAAATATGACCTGTTGAGGAGAGCGAAGGACAATGAGATGAGTTTGTTAAGTTGAACGCAGAACTTCTGTTATTATAAGGATTATGGCTTGGGTCACGGTTTGAGTGACGGTCAAACCCCTAGCATCCCCTGGCTCTTGACACAGTACCACATAACCCACAATAGCGCCTTACAAAAATTATTCACCCCTTGGACTTTTTCCTGTTTTGTCATTTTGCAACATTGAACAACAATAGATTCATTTAGGCTTTTTAACGCTGATCAGCAGAAAAAATCATTTTTTATATCAACGTGAAAATGCATTTAATAAATTCTAAATCAATCACGGATATAAAAGCCAAACGAACCAAGTGCGTCAGTTTTCATCCCTTCAAGTCAATATTTAATTGCGAGCAGCAATTACAGCCCTGAGTCACCATTATTTGCATAAGTCAGTATCAGTTTCTTTTATCTTGACACAGCATTTTTTGCTAATTTGCAAAACTGTTCACGTTCTGTCAGACTGGTTTCTAGAATTCTCAAATGTATTGAGGTCCAGGTTGCGACTTGGCAGCTCGACAATATTCACGTTTTTTTTTTAAGCCATTCCTGTGTAGAGGAATGTGTAGGTTTATCTTTATGTTTGGGGGCGTTGTTCTGCTGATAACAAATCTCCTCTCACGCTCCAGTTCTCTGACAGAGTGCAGCAGGTTTTCATCTAGGATTTCATCCTTTTTGCTGAATTCATTTTACCTTCTACCTTAACAAGCCTTCCAGGGCCTGCTGTAGAGAAAGATCCCCACAGCATGATCTCACCACCATCATGTTTCACAGTAAGGATAGTGACTTTATGTGTTCTCCTTACTCCCAGCGTAGGGTTTAGTAAAAAAAACTCCATTTTGGTTTCTTTATGCAACAGAACCTTCGTCCCCTTTGTTTAATGTTTTTTTCCAACAAAGGCTTTTTTGCCACTTTCCCACAAAGCTGTGACTGTGAAGCCCCAGGGCAGCAGTTGTATTATGCACAGTATCTCACATTTCAGCCATCACTGCAGTACAGATTCTTGTAGATTTTTTGGTGGCCTCCCTGACCGGGGCCTTCACACCCCCAGTTTTTAGAAACAACCTGGCAGATTCACAGTTGTGCCACAGAGCATCATTTTTATCGATCAACTTCCCTCCAGTGTATTCAGTGCCCTTGAAACTGTCTTAAATCCTGCCCCTGATCGGTACTTTTCAACTCCTTGCAATGGAGTTCTTTAGATTGTTCGGCCTTTGTGGTTGTTTTTATTAAGGAGTTATCTAGACGTTCTGGACACAGGTCTGTTTTAGCCTGAAATCTCACCTTAACTGCATACAGGTGATCTTTTACCTTTTTAAGCGACTTCTAAAAGCACTCACTTGCACCACAGCTAATTTAGGTGGGGGTGAATACTTCTGCATTGAGTTCTATCTCATTTTTGTAATTAATTTAAAATTCATTTGAAGAAATGGGTTTCCAATTTGACGTTCAAGAGTATTTTTCTGTGGATCAGAATCAAAAATCCACCCCAGTTCTACACGCAAACAGAGCTGAGGTGGTCATTCCACGTCCATCAAGAGCAGCAGGTCTCTGACTGGATGGCACAGCACTGGTGCGGCTTTCAGGTATCATTCGAACGGCGACAGATTCCAGACTCATGTAACTGACTTTGAGTTTGACTGAAAAGCTGGTCTATCAGGTTGACTCATCATTTTTATCTTTTGTGCTCAGTGAACTGAAATAAATCAAAACAACTAACAGGGTTTCAAAATAGAAGAGTAGTTTCTGTGCTCTGTTGCTTTGAGTCAAACAGCTCTTTCGTCTTCAGCTTCTCTGTGGTATTGGTGAAGGTGCTGAGTAAGAAAACCTCCTCTGGCAGCTCCTGAGTTCATACCGAATGCGTTGCTGCAGAACAGATCAATCTGAACTTAAAAGAAAGGTTTTGTGTGGTTCCCTACAGAGTGAGCATGGGGTGTCCTTCACCAGCTCACTGAGAGATGGAGGATGCAACCATCGAAGCCGCAACGGAAACCGCTGTGAGTCCTTCAGTAGTGCTCTCAGGTCACCACCCCCCCAGCTGAGGGGCGCAGGTTTGCCTGCCTACTGGACCGCACCTTGTGCTGTAGTTACACACCTTGACTGCTGTCACCTCTCTGTCACAGCCTGTGAAATGGTGCAGTTCACCTGTTGTGCCTGAGTTCAGTGCTCTCCTGAAGGGGAAAAGGCATGTGTCTGGGGTCAGGGGTCAAGGGTTGCCGGTGTCTTTCACAGGCACAGCAGCTCCATCTGTTTCAGGAGACGGAGAGTGGTTGAATCAACCGCTGCACTGGCGTGTGAATTGTGAGCCAGCACATGTTATGGAAGATTTGGTTAAGTGAGCAGCAGGTTTTCAGTTAAACCTTTTGTCATTTCTGTCTTGCTTCATTTCTGTGCTTTAAAGTCATATAAAGTACTGTGCAAAAGTCTTAGGCACCTGTGGGAAAAATGCTATAAAGTGAGGATGGTTCCAAAAATAATGCCATGAATACTTATTAATCAATAAACCTTCTAAAAAGTGCCGGAGACAAAAAAACTCAGTCAGATCAATATTTGGTGGGACCACCCTTTGCCTTTAAAACACCATCAGTTCTCTTATGCAAACTTGCATGCAGTTTAAGGTAGAGGTTGGTAGGTTCTTCCAAACATTTTGAGGAACCGGCCACAGTTCTTCTGCACACTTTGACTGTCTCTGCATGTCCTCCCAGACTGACTTGATCCTGCTGAGGTCAGGGCTCTGTGGGGACCATACTATCTGTTGCAGGATTCCTTCTTTTTGCTCAAGATAGTTCTGTATGACTGAGATTGGGTTTTTGAGGTCATTCTCAGGCTGCAGAATGACTTTGGGACCAACCAGAAACCTCCCTGATGGTAGATAAGAATCTACCTGTGCTTCTCAACAGACATTGACGTTGCATGCCTAACACTTTTGCACAGAACTGTATATATAACTGAGTTTTTTTTTTTTTTTAAACAACACAGTTGAAAACAGTGCATCTGTTTGACACCTCATCATCTTGTATGGAATTTGTGAAGGTGCTAAAAAAGTGGTTCGTGCTGCTCCTGCACCGGGTTCGAGGCTAACAGCTGTGGCGGTGATGCTGATTTGCGCTGGCTTGGCAGAGTAAAATTACCGTGTTTTCCTTCAGCGTGACACAGTAACCACTTCCTTCCCGGTGTGTGCAAACGAACGCGCCGACTGTTTGCTCTGCGAACACACCTGTTTTCTTTTTTCATCAGTGCTGAAAATTCCTCTTATCTCACCTTTGAGTGACTAATTGCAGTTTTCTCATGAGGTACGGCCCTTTTTCACTTCTCACAACTCTCTTTTCTTGTGTGTTGGAGATTGCTGAGCCACTCTGAGGTCTGCCTGTGGGCCAGGGTTTGGGCCATCACACTGTGGTCAGTAGCGACGTCCAGCTGAGTGAGGTCTGGTGAGCCACTGGACATTATGTTGTGTGAAGCCAGACTTGCAACCTGTGCACTCTGTCCTCACGGAGATGGTAGGGTGATAGAGAGACCTCCTCGTGTTTTTTGGTATCTCCATGGGGTCGGCAGTAAAGAGCACAACCCGGGCAACATCTTGTCCTATTTCAGGCTGTTACTCTGTTCCTCTTACAGGGGAGGGGAGGACTGTTCTGCCCCCACAGCTGGGAAGCAGGGCCGTGTCCTGGTGTGATGCCTCTGTGTATTCCTCTGACAGCTGCCTCACACCACAGCAGGCAGCCTTGTGCAGCTACCAGTACATGCCTTTGGGTGGGATCTCCTGAGTGGGACCAGTACAGGATCAGCGGTTGACCGGGTTGTTTGGTCAGTAACTGATCAGTGCTTAGTTCATCACTATCCAATTTGTCGACCCTTGTAGCTGGTCAGGTCCTGTCGATGGCAGATTGGTGACAGGATGCTAGCAGGTTGATAGCAAGCTGATGTGTGGTTGATGCGTGGCCTGGTTCCAGGCTGACTTCTCACTCTGCCATTTGACCCTGGCGGCTGTGGGATGTCCCAAAGTGCAGAGCAGAGGTGGCCGGGATGGGCCGCTGCTTTCAATTCCGTGTTCCCCAGGCTAGTTACGAAAACGGGATACCACCGCCTCTGCTGGCCCTCACTGACCCGCTCCTCGTTCCTGCAACTTTGGTGGAGCAGCAGATGGACAGTGGGTGGCGTGGGTTTGACTTCTCCATGCCCTGGCGACTGTTCTGCAGAATGTGTCTCATTCACAGAAACTTCGATTTGTTGTCCTGTGTTTACGTAAAATATCTTTATTACTTATTATTGCATCTACAGTTGTGTGCATTTATTTGCATTGCTTATCTAAAATAAAACACAAAATGCTCTGCATGTTCTGCAAAGGGTATGTTTGCCACTGCCCACTTCATTAGTTATCTACAATTTTCTGTTTGTTTTGGGCTGTTCCCCCTCCAGATTCCAGCGAAATTTGTTTGTTTTCCAACTGTGGGCTCTTTTTTTGTGCTGAGGTTCTGCATTCTGACATGACCGTGTGACTGATGCGCTCTAACTGGCACTTGTGCAGCTATTCTGAGCGCACTTGAGCAAGATGCTGAGGTTGAGGCTAAGAGTGATGAGAACTGCACACGCTGCACACCACATAGGTAAACCACACCTGCCGCAGGCTACGGAGCTCTCGCCTGACCACCCCGCTCTGGTCTGCACCCAGAAACCAGTGCAGCCATGTTGCACGGCAGAATCGGCAACACCAACGAGTGAAAGAAAGGCCACAGAGCATCTGCGTATGGTCACCGTGAACACACAGTGTGCAGTCTCCGCGTGCAGCCCCAGTAGTGTTAGTCCCTTTGGACAAACATGCAGCAGCCCAAACTGACTGTGGTGAAAAGTGCTAAAAATTCCCACCCTGGAGAAGACAGGACCATTTCTCTTTGGTCACAGAGAGTCAAGAAAACAGTGCGATGATGAATTATTTTCTCTGCTGCAATTTCTGAGGAGGTAAAATCACAGTGATCGATGTCTTCAGGACCTGCGGAGGAAGTGGGGGGCCTGGAACCAAACAGAACTGCAGTTGTAGATCTCCAATCCAACCCTCTGGAGGGACACAGAACAACATCCCAGAGGAGGTGCACTGAGCCGTGTTCGTACAGCGGGCTGCTTTTGTTCACTTTGACCGTGTTGTTTACAGTGTGAACACTGGCTTTGTCTGGAGGCCCCAGGGGTCGTCCTCTGAGGAAACGGGACCCTTTAGAACTGATTTCCTGTGACCCAACCGGTTGAACTGAAACCCGGGGCCTGGGGACAGGACGCCACACTCAGTGCTGGCGTCAGTCAGTGTTTGTTGTTCTGACCAGAGTGCTGTGGATGGGACTGAACAGTACTGTGCGTGACTGACACACTGACAATGTGGTGTCACCTGTGTTTCCTTAACCCCCCCCCCCCGCTGTCCCCATTGCTGTCTGCTTGACAGAGTTATTGGACTCTGTGTCACATTTGGCAATGGCCAGCACAGCACCCCCATCCTGTGCTCTCAGTGCACTTTGGCTTCTCAGGCTTCTGCTACGCTGCTGTACTGTGCTTGTGGCCTCCAGGTCCCTCCGATCTATCTGTTGCTCCTGTCTCTCCAATAAATTCTCTATTATTTATTACCCCAGAAACAAACACCGATATGTTTCCATGATTCTGTGCTTTCTGGCCGTTGGCGAAATGTGGAAAGTCGCTTGGAGCAGCTGGATTCTGATTCCGTTTGTCGCCATCTCCCATGCAGAGGTTGGAAGTGAGGACTGATGCTGGAGGCCTAAAGCAGAGAAGCCATGTGGCCTCCCATCAGTGTGGAACTTCTACCTGCTCTCACAGCGCTTGGCCTGTATTTTATACCCAGGCTTAAAATATCAGCCATTCCATTGGCTGAGACAAAGCACCACCGAATCACTCCAGGCCAATGAGCTGGAGGCACTTCCTGTGCTGCCAAAGGTGTTTCCTGCTGATAGTCGTCGCCAAGGGACGGCACCACGCCAAGCAGCCTCTGCTGTGTTGATCTCACGCGGCCAAGCGGAAGCTCCGCCAGCAATGGGGGCCGTGCGAGGCTGTCATGTCTGTGGCTTGTGAGATCCCTGTCTGTGCTGGAGGGCCGGTGGGGAGGTCATGTGTGAGCTGGGCACACGTGTGGTCACCACCACAGCTTTGTCCACATCCTTTGAGAGGTCAAAGGGGAGTGAAACGCATCTATCCTGACTGTAAAGAGACACCAGCAGGGTCTCCTTTGAGACCCGAAAATGATTTATTATGTTTTATTGCGTGAAAGTGAAAAATGGGAGAAGATGAGCAACAGCTTGCAGTTCCTCTGGTCTTTTAGACATTTATATTAATTTGTTCATTTATCTGTTCATTTATTTCATCATGTCTTAACTCTGCATGTTATGTGTTGCGTGTAACTGTAACTGTGTGCAGTTTCTGTCGCTGATTAATAAATTGTCATTCATTCATTCATTCATTCATTCATTCATTCATTCACTTACTGAGATGAATTTGGAACAAGGAAATTGAAAAGTGTCCCATTAACCAGGACCACTGTGGATGTGGTCCACCATCATTTACAGGACAAGTGTGGTTAAGGTGTTCTGCTGCACTGCTGCTCTACCCCAGCTCAGGCCGGTCACCTCGCTGCTCACACGTGTGTTGATGGAGCACTGTTGGTCATGGGGAACCCTGGGAAGTAACTGTCCACTCCTCCTGTTGCTGTCAAGGGCCCTGTGTGCCCCTCTAGTACACCATGTACAATAGTGTCACCCAGAGGACCATGTCTGTTCTGTTCACTTCCCACAGCCATGTTTCTGTGCTGTTAAGCAGAGACGAGCATCATGACGGCTTCTTCCTCATCTTACTACTTGTTGCTTGACCGCTCGGTGACCTCCAACCTTGTTTGAAAGCACAGCGTTTCATGGGCAGAGCGTGCAGACCATAGGCTTCCATGTGTTATTTGTGGTTCGCCTTGGAGAACTGAATGCAATGAGGAACTGTGGCGCTCAGTTTTGTTCCTTCTTCAGCCTCGGTGGTTCAACCGAATGAGATTTGAACGCAGAGAACAAGTCCACCTGAGTGCTGCGAGGGAGCCAAGAGGTAGTCGAAGTCAGAGGTGACTCAAGGTTGGGACCCTTGGTCTGAATTACAGGAGTAAAACGCCTTTTTTTAAATTGTCAGAAAGGTCCGTTGTAGAATTCGGTGTGGGATAGGACAGTAGGCAGTGTAGTGGTGAAGGACATCTTGTACCCTGAAGGCTGTTGGTTGAAGCCCCACACCCCGGTTCCTGCTCTAGAATCCCTGATGAGGGAATTTACAGCTCGGTGGGCTGAAACAGCGATGATCATTGTCACAGTCTCCTGGTGGTGTCACTCCAGACGCTACCCTCCCGAGGAGCCACACATGCTGGTTCCACGTTTGACCACGGGCCCCGATCCCAGTTTTGGTCCCTGGTCTCCTTTACAAGCACGGTGAATCCCCGCACCTTACACGCCTTGTCATTTTTCCACTTTGTCAGCAGCTGCAACCCTCTAATGACGCAGTGCAGGGTTCGAAGGAACCCTGGAGCTGCATGCGAACAGGGTGTGAACAGGCCAGCAGCACCCCCCGGAAGACAGGGACTCTTTCTTGATGTCCTGCATCTCCACCAGATGATCCGTGTCATTTATTTTCTCTCCAAACGCTTCACTTTAGCTTTAGCTGCAAATTATGTGCAAGCAACTTAGAGAACAAACCTCACTCTGTCAAATAAGTAAACGAATAACAAAAAATCATTTGAAAGACCAACAGGTCCTGAGTGCTGGAAACACTTTGAGGTGGGGCCCCATGCCATACTGGCACAGTCTGTTTTGTACAATTCATTACTGTCTCTAAGAATAGTATCTGTTCTGTTTGTGCTCACAGTGGCTCCTGTTTGCCTCCAGTGGCTCCAAAGTTGTTAAATTACCTGGATATTTTTGGTGTTATTTAATTTATCTGATGCTTTTACAACATACACTTTGTGTGCACTGATTTACCCCTTTATACAGCAGAGATTTTTTTACTATTTCTGTTCAGGGTAAATACTTGGATCAAGGACGCTACAGCAGGAGGTGGGATTCGAACTCAAGTCCTTTGGCTGTCAGGCAACAGCTGTAAGTACTGCACCCCCTGATGTTTTTTTATGATTAGAGTTTTCTGGTCAAAATCGACGGTTCTGTGGAGCTCCTGCCCAGTCCGCTGGGGGTCATCTCTTGCACACAGATCCTCTTATTGTGTGTCTGCAGTGGAGGGATGTGGTGTGATGAGCTGAAGTTCTCCGGCTTGTGGAGATGAGCTGCCTACTGTGTCCTGAAGGGCTGGAGGTCCATGGCTCCTGTGCCAGAAGGTGACACCATGACGTGTGTGAGTCACCTTGGTGCTTCCTCTTACGCAGCTCCCAGGAATGTGTGGCCTTTCCTTCTCTCTCTCTCTCTTTCCGCTTCTCGATCGCTTGGCAGCCCTTGGTCCCATTGTGAGACTCTGTCTGCGCAGCAGAACATGTAATGTCATGCGCAGTCATAACAGCTGAGCAGATGATGATGATGATGATGATGATAATCATGATGATCATACTGATTCAATTTCTCCACCTTTGAAGTTCCACCAAAGTGGAGGACAAGTGTGGACTCTGGAGGTACATCCACTGCCCCCCCTTGCTCTCTCTGTGCGCTCCAGGAACTGTGTCCTTCCTGAGGGCTGCTTGGCTGGTTGGACTGATGAAGTTCGGCAGGGAGGAAGTTTCATGTGAGCACAACATGGATGAGGACAAGAAGAAGCAAAGTTATTCTGAAGAGAAAAATAACTGACGTTCTGGATCGTTAGGAAAATTTGTTTTTCTACAAGAGTCATGGGGACGTTTCTTCTCCGTGTCTCATAGAAGCCTTTCTAGGAAAGAGCAAATGAATCTCCTGTTGACACAGTGAGTCATGTTCCCTGTGGGCGAGTGTTTGGTGCGAGTGACCAGGCGTGGTACGGCACGGTGGCCAACAAGGAACTCGGCCTCACAGGACCCAGGAGATGGGGACGGCCATCTCACTGCAGCAAGGTTGAACCTTCAGATTGACCTTTGCTGAACCTTCATTGAAGCTGAAGCTTTTTAAGTCCATCTCCATTTTTATTTTTCCCCCAATGCTCCCTGTGTCTTGTTAGAAACTTATCTCCTGAGTGGTAAAACCCGTGGTAAAACCGTGATCATCCCTCTGCTCACCGTGTACATCCATCAGTCACACTGCGGTGCAGTAAATATGACCGACGAACCTGATGCAGCTGGAGGTCTTTCTGCTTGCACTGCCCCTCTGCTAAGTACGTCTAAACGTGTTTTATTATGGTAATATCATGGTGTTCGTGATCTGCACTGGCAGCTCCTGTGTTTACGCAGGAGCAGCACTCCCTTTGGAGAGTTAGTTAAATCAGTAAATCTAAATGTGACAGACAGACGTGATAACTTTTACACACACACACACAGCACTGAGTGCAGACTCTCTGTCATCCCACCCCCGGTGTCTGTTAGGTGAGGATTACCGCGGCTGCATTTACCCAGATTGTCCGATGAAGGTAATTACAGTGGTGTCTCAGTGTTTTGACTCGACGGCAGGGAAATCACTCCTAAACAACCGGTTTTCTGCCTGCAAGTTCCCGTCATTCCTGTTTGATGAGCTGCCCCCCCCCCCTTTGCTAAAAGTCCCTTCCTACATCTTGGGGGGGTAAACATGGAGGACACACTGTTGGAAAGAAAAGGCTTCTGTTACCCTGGACCCAAATAGCCTGGACTGCATTAGTCTGGTCCATATTTCCCTGCTGTGTTTTCTTACCCTGAGGCACTGATGACAAAACAGCTGATTTATCTGGACTGGAAATAAGACAAATAAATTTTTTACCCATACATTTTTCCTTTCATCGCTGGATTCATTAAGGCTTTGCGGCGATGTGTCCGACTCTCGCGGTAAATGCTGTTTTAGAGAGTCGAAGCGCCTGCTAGGGGACCGTAAACACCAGGTTGAGTGGCGCTCAGCAGCTCCGAGTATCAGAGTGCCCGGGCCTGCACCGGTATTGCGTGACCCTCAGATCCACGTTCGCGACTTGGAGGGATGAACCAGCGATTAAACTCTATCATAAACATCCAGGTTACGACTTGCTGCTCCCTGACAGCCACAGTGGGAAGCCGCTTATTATCACCCCAAGACGAACGCCACCTGGAGTTTGTTCCATCATTGCTAACAGATCACGATCCCAGGGCTTTGACCTACCATGAACATGGTGAATCTTGATTGTTGAGGAAACACGACTGTTTATAACTGTTGAGCTGCTGAACGCCCCCTACGTTGCTAGTGGGAAAATGCCTTGGGCTGAAGGTTGGAGGCTGGAATGAGGGAGAAGTGACTCCTTCTGGGCAGTGACGCTCCACAGGGGGACACCGTGGCAGAGGGACGTCCACCTGTCACATCAGCAGGTCCCGCTACCTCAGAGAGCCCACCTTGACTCGGACCAGAAGACGTGATCCGCAAGCTCACCTGGGCCGGGTATGGTGGTCCCTGCGGCAACTCTGAGACTCACCTTTACCCGAGCAAACCACAGACTGGTGAATGGTTGCGACCTCTCATAACTGACTAAGGGCGGCGTGTCCTCACAGAGGTGTGCGTTTGTAACTCTGCTGTACGTTGTGTTGTGAAAAAATCCAACAAAACAGCACAGGTCTTGTGTTGGGACTGAGGTCATTTTCACATTCTTCTGGCAGGTTCTCTCTAAGACGCTGCCCTCATTCCTCCTCCGCTAGGTGAAAACAGCTCCAACCGGAACCTTTACGAGAAGCGTCATAAATCAATGAGTTCAAAGTGTGCAAACAAAGGGAGACCTGCGAGTGGCTCGTGGGGCAGAGTCCATGTCTGCTGAACACTCACCAGGGGGTGTCATATAAGTATCAGCTGGTTATCAGATTGGTGTCATACTGGTATCAGATGAGTATCAGCTACTTATCATATGAGTTCTAGATAGGTATTAGGTACGTAGTTCTCAGCTGGGCATCAAAATGGTATCATGTCGGTATCAGCCGGGTATCAGGTCAGTATGAGGTGGCAATCAGCTGGCATGGCCGTCCAAGGCCTGGCTGCACCCAAGTCGCAGGACACACCGACGGCTGCACCTGGGAGCTGCCGATAAACTGGGACAATGAGCTCAGGTTGAGCAAATCATCCAGGGAGCCAAATAAAAGTCCACGGAGAGGGAGAGAAAAGGAGAGTGCGGTTGAGGGTTCTGCTGCTACAACTGGGTGTCTTCAGTTTGGCTCAGCTCTGTCGTTGCTTTATTGTGTTTTGGCTGCTGTGTTGTTGGCTTTCCTTTGTTGTTGTTAAGAGTGTTGCTCTCCTATTTGTCGCTTAAGTGTGGGGAAGAGAAACAAAACGAGCCATAAATCCTCCCACATTCAGTCCCCGCCTGGTCACTCCCTGGACCTGGAATGCCCCGGCTACAGCTGGGTATCAGCTGGGTATCAGCTGTGCATCAGGGGATATATTGGTCTTCACTTGGCAATACTTATGTGTGTTTTCTACATGTTCGGCAAACACCTTTGGAGCAATATCTTACTGATGCTTTGCAGTGGGTGTATACTGTACGTACAGTATATATAGATCAAAATATACTTATTATATATAGTACCCTAATCTATTTATGGAACCGGGTGTTCCACCAAAACAGCTTAGTTTAAATGCCTCACTCACATTCAAACCTGAAATACTTTTGCCTGTGTGTCAGCCGTCTATTTAAACATGGCCCAACTAAAATAGCGCCTAAACTCACTTTATCCCACACCTACTTTGCTCTTGAGATGAGACTCCTCAGCCATTCACTTTCCTTATATAGCGCACAGTTGTGTGTAATTTGGGTTATTTTCCGCTGCTCTGACAGGTTCAGGCCAGAGGCGGCGCACTGCCACCCGGCGACGTCACGGGGCTTTCATGTGGAGCCGACGCGGCCGAGTGGAAGCACAACCCTAGAGAGCTTTGCAGCAGAACTATTTTCACACACGTCCTTCTGCTTTTGATCTGTCGGCTAACCTGCAATTAGGCCGGAGCGGAGCCGTGGTGGTGGCGGCGCGCTCTCGCGTGTTGTCTCCGTGTAGCCGTGTAGCCGTCTGCACCGCGGTTGTTCCTCCACGGAGCAGTGCGTCTGCTTTTGTTGCTCCTTTGTTTGCCCCTCCAAGGAAGATTTTGTCAACAGGGGCCTCGCACCCGCTGCCAGGTTCGACATGGGTTGTTCGCTGGTGTCACTGGTGAGCTGAACAGCAGAACTGACAGGTCTGTAGGCAATGTAAAAACAGTGTATTACTATGGTGAGTTCTGTAGCACTCTGTGTTGTGTGGGAGGTTTGGGCCTCCAAATCCTAAGTCCTGACCCTTGACCGCTGCTTCATCCAGCCTTGTCATGAGCTTTTTGTGGCACCCTATGGGGGTCTGGATGTCTGAGGGTTACACATGGACATGTGTGGTGGCCAGTGGTGTGTGCGTGTGTGCGTGTGTGTGTGTGCGCGTGTGTCTACACCAGGCCCAGAAGATGAAATCGGTACTCACAATGTGCTGCAGTCACAGCATTATGTTGTGCAGCACCTTGTGACTAACTGCAGTTTTACCATTGCTGACATGCTGGACATGCCTGGGTCACGCAGGAGGGTTAGTGTATCAGGCGTGATCCAGTGAGGGAGTGAGCATCACGCAGGAAGTAAACACAACACCTCCTGGCCTTTCAGGGTGTTGTGCTGGCGAAAGCATCCATGGACAGCTGCTGTACATCTTCCTGTTTCATCTTGGTCAGACAGTTGACCGATAACTGTCTGTTACTCTGTGCGTGTATGTGTGTGTGTGTGTGTGTGTGTGTGTGTGTGTGTGTGTGTGTCTGAGAGAGAGAGAGACCTGACCCCACTAAAGACAGCCCAAAGGGATAGGGTAATTGTTGTCACAGATGCCTGAGACATCCTGTTTCCTCAATGTCCAGCCACTGGTTTGATGGGTCTCTGTGGGGAGGCGCCCCCTGCTGTCCCTCTGGACGGTGGCTTAATGTGGAGCCTGTAAAGCTTGACTCTTCACTGCTTTGTCTCTCCTGTAAGTGAGTAAATGAGGTCAGTTAATAACTATGTGTAAAACGCAGTCAGATAAGGTTATGTTAATGCTGAGTGTCCTCGAATGACCTGTCATTCCTGGAGTGTGTACCTGTGCGAAATGTGATGTAACTTTCAGGACTTGTTACCACCTCCAACATGTTCCAGTAGAAACCCGTGTGTCGCATGGGGGGGTGTGGGGTGGCTCTGTAATTGCTGCGTTAGGATGAAGATGGCAGCAGTGTGTCAGATCAGGGCTCCTGCAGAGGACCCAGACACATCAGGATGTTTGTAGGCAGAAGGGAGACGGTGAATGCCATGTGTGACGGTTACTTGCTTGTTCCCTCAAACATCTCCCTCCTGACACACACACACACCTGGCACACCTGCGTGAAATTCAACCTGTTATGTTGTGCACTGTGACAAAAGGCCATCAAAGACTGTTTTGTAGGCTTGTGGGCAGAATGAAGCCTGCAGATTACACCGATGTGCCAATAAAGGGAAGTGTGTGTTGTGCCAGTTTTCTCTGTGTGTGTGGAGTCACGTCAGCCCTCCTCAATAAACACTTTGCCTTATGGTATCTCCAGCATACATGGCTGAGTCACAGGTGGATCTGACGCCTGGAACCATTAAACTCTGGATCATAGCGCTGACTCCACATGTAGGTGAAGGATCTAGAAACGGTTCCAGTCCCGCATGTCCTATATGAATGCGTAAGATTATTATATTTCACTGCTCACATTTTGATAAAAACACATTGTCACAAGGATCATTCATTAGATGCACCTTGACGTCTAGAGGCCCTGATCACTCCCTACGGCCCAGTGAGGGCGCTGTGCTCCTCCACCTCTGGCCACTTGATGGTCCCACTTACAGGACAGTCAACATCGACAGTCTACAGGTTTCCAGTTCTAACTTGATGTGGCGGAATGATCTCTATGTGTTCCTCAGAGCAGCCGAATCCCTCCCAAGCCCACCTCTTTCATAGCCTTTTCTCTCCTGATTCCCTGACAGCTACATAAATAAGTCCTGCACCACCTGCTCTGAGTATCTGTGTATCTGCATGTCGCTTCTGTAGGCAGCTGACAGGGATGCGAACCAGCAACGTGGTGGTATCGGCCAAACAAATTGGGCTTTGAGGTTTCCACAGGCCGTCTCTGGAGCGACTGCCAGTGTGTTTCTACAGATTGGGATCCTCGGCTCTGACCTCCACGTTTTGTTGCAGAGCTGCTCAGAGCTCCTCTGTGGCTCCACCAGAGGACCTTCCACAATGGCAGCAGCCAGAAATACACACACATGTCCTAAATTACACACTCAGACAGAAGTGCAGCGGTTTGCTGCCAGCCTAAAATTAAATGTTTTTTGCAGATTGTATAATTGCATGCTTGAGAACTGAGAGAGTGTCAGTGTAATATGGGCTCCGCAGAGTGTTTGCTGGGCTGGGGGTGCCGGGGAGGGGGGCTGCGGGGCGGCATTAGCGGGGCGCCTTTATCCTGCGGCCGTTCCCGAACAATGTTCAATCTCACATTTACAGGGCAGAGTAGAAAAACTGAAAGTGGGTGTGTGTTAGCGTGTGCATTAGCTCCCTCGTGGCTCCCTGATCTTGGATGAAGACATTTTGTGAGAACAAAGGCTACAGCTCTCCCTTCTTCTGTGGCTGTAAATGCTCCTTTGTTTTCACACAGCTCTGACAGATATGGAGACAGACAGATGACAGACATGACCACAGGGGGACACCAGCAATGACCTCTCTAGGGCCTCGTGTCACCCGGCACAACCCAGGAACACAGCGGTGACCAGCCAACAGGTTCTGCGTCATACATCTGCTGCCTGCACACCTTTACACGGAGCTCTACTGACCCTGTCCCCGCCCACTGTGACAAGCAGCCTTCAGTCCTGAAAGTGACACAGAAAGGCTTCGCTGGGGACATGTCTCTGGTGTGTGTGTGTGTGTGTGTGTGTGTGTGTGTGTGTTTCCTCATTACAAAACACCCCCTCGTGGCCTGATAAGACAAGCGGAGCTGATTAAGTAATGACTGTTCCATCTCGCTGCTCTCACAGTGATGGTGGTTTAATGGCCAACAGATTAGAGACATGTGTGTGGGGCGCCGTTGACACTAGGACAGGAGGTGGAAGGGTGGGGAGGAAAGGACGCTGTCCACACAACACTTTGTCCATCTTAGAGTCTTGGGGAAATTATGTTCTGATTTTTTTGAGGTTTGACTGTGATTCCTCCTGGGCATCATCTGTATCTCCCCACCTTCACCAAGGGCTTGAGTACTTGCTATATTCAAGTGTAGTGGTGTGAGCTCCCCGTGTCCCTCATCCCATAAACGTGCAACTTCCATTGACCACTGTCTCTCAGGAACACCAGAGAGGAGCTGTAAACACTGTGGAAGTGAGTTGAATTTTGGCAGCTCCTCATTCCAGTCCTGTTTGGACGTTCTTTACCGCCACTTCTCTACTTGGAGAAAAAAACATGTTGCATTCATTCTTCACACAGAAATACTAGAAAATAGATAAGTGAATAAAATACAGTTAAAAATAAATGAGTAGGAACATTTTACCACCTTCAAAAATTTGAACCCCTTCTGACAGGACGAACTGGGATATTGACACCTTTCTCTCTTTTCCAGGCTGAAACATAACTGGCTGCTGGTGGCCTGAGGAGTGGAGTGAGAGCACCAGGTAGGGTGTTAGTGCCAGTGACACTGCATCACATTCTGTCACAGATGTCACAGGGGACGGACCCACAGTGTGTGTGAGGGCCAGTACTACACACTCAGCTCAGTACACTGATCCCAGGGGTGGAAACAGCTGGTCTCAGTGACCTCCTGGGGACTGGTGTGACCGTGAGGCACCGGTGCTGCTCGTGACCAGTTGTGGTGGTACGACAGGACTGCTGAGGTGGCCCCCCGCGGAGTGATGACAGGGTGCTGTTTCTGTGGTCCTGCAAGCCACAGCGTGTCCACGGGGGTGGAGCACCAGCCACGGAGCCCAAAAGTCACATGACCACTTTAAACAGAAGCCACTGGTTTGTTTGCCGGACCTCATCCCTGTGTCAACATTTACACGTTTCCCAGAACTTACTGCAACCTGAGTGCCAGATCTCAGCACCCATGTGGCCCAGGTGTGTCCCAGCGTCCCGCATGTGGCTCCTTGCATTTACCGCACAGTTGCATCCCGTCTCAACCACCAGTCAGTCACTGCCTGCTTCCATTACCCACGAATATTGGCCCAACAAGGCCCCCTTGTGGTCCCATGTGGCCCCTGTGATCCTCAGGTGAGACCCCAGTCAGACCGCAATGTTACCCTGCCACGGCCCCGTGAGACACTGCCGTGTCCTGCTGTGCCCTCACAGCTCTCCTGCAGGGGGAGCCACTGAGCCACCAGTCACTCCAGTCTGTCCTGCATGATCGCCTCCTTCCACACAGTAAATAAATACTTATGCAGTTACACAATCGTGTTTGAGTAGACAAACCCAAGAAAGGTCCTTCTGGCTCAAACCCGGAGCACCAGATGTGTTAAAAAAAGATCTCTTTGCTGTTCGAATGCATGGAAACATCTGGGCCCTTCATGGGGAATGCAGAAGCCCCGCCCTGCTGGCGGCTTACCGTCTATTTTTACTTGTAATGTGAATTCTTTTTCAAGCATCTGTGTGTGTGTGTGTGTGTGTGTGTGTGTGTGTGTGTGTGTGTGTGTGTGTTATCATAACCAATCAAAGTGAGCAGCTGAACCACAACTGAAAGTTGAACCTGAAGCACCACCCTGGTCTCATGAAATGGGAAGCACGTTTTGGAGTGTTTTAATCTTCACTCTGTGAGGCACAGGTCAGAGCGGGGGGTGGGGGGGGTGTGGGGGTTAGGGAACTGGGAATGGAGGGGATGTCGCCCCTCAGCGCTGAAGGACACAGAGCTTCAGTGGAACCCAGACCCTGAACAGATCCCAATGTGGGGAGTAGTGACTTCATTCTCAGGGTTCTTTACCACAGTCTGTACTTGGGGTCCATTCTGGGGTTTAATCCTGTTCTCCCCGGGTCACTTTTTTGTTTGTGATCTTTAACCATCTGTAGATTTGCAAAAATGTCCAAAGTGGGTGAAAAACTTCAAAAAGGGACCATAATGTCTGTCTGCTTCTCTGAGCCCCACGGACCAGCCCAGACCCCCTCCCCCTCTAAAGTCCCACCCCTGCTGACCGAATCGGTCCAGCGCAGTAGGTGACCGCTGTACCATTATTTGACCACAGTCTCATTTTCACTTCGATGTCACTGAATTTTCACTCTTCTCAGAAATGCTGTGCTGAATGATTGACGGATGCGCCAGTGATTCTATGTCGATTTGCCGGAAGCGACTTGTTTTCTCATTTAGGAAAGAGGTGTCAGTTCACTGTGTCATTTAGAGGACAGTGTGTTTCCCCCGTTCAGCTGCCACACCACACAGGACTTGCAGCTCTTTTCACTGTGACAAGAATTCAGTAGAAATTTCCAGGGAGATCAAACCATCCGTGTGTTTTTGTGATAAAGAAGCAGAGAGCTGCTCTTGTTTTTCGTCAGTCTGCTGGAGAACCTCTTATCACTGAGGCGTCGCCAGGGTTCGGGCCACTGGGGGGGGTATCGGCGGCACGGCCATTAGGCACGGCGCCGCCTCTGACATCACGGCCCCACGACCGCACCACTTCACTTCACCTTTGACCGAGAGTGCGTATGTGCGTTTGTGTGGCCGTCCCTGTGGTCACGTGGTTCTAGAGCTGCGCAGTTTGCGGTCCTGCAGTAAAACTGGTCTGGTCAGATGGTGGGTCCAACAGGAATTCTGCATTTGTTCCAATTAAATACATGAAATTATAATAGTTTTATTATATTTTTCTGGAGATTTTTTCCTCTAAGGGAAGGGAGCTATATATCCTCCTGAGAGCCACCAGGAAAGGGTTTTTGCATGTCAGTTTCTGGGTTCTGAAAAGTATTCCAAGCCCCCCAGACAGGAGGTACCTTTCAACATTTAAGGTAACACACTGAAAACAAGTGTCCTCTGGAGTGGGGAAAATGAATGGCTGCGTCTCTGGAGGATATTTGGACCGAGGCATAATAAAGCCACCGACTTGCTGTGGGGTTTATTTCCAAAACCCACATTTGCCCTGCAAACTCAGCATGTTCTTGGTTCCTTAGTACAAAATAAGGGATTCTTAGAAAAGCCCGGTATGTTGTGGGTTTCATTCCTTCACTTCTCCCACAGACCAACTTGGGCTCCTGGCAATGAATCAACAGTTGGGTCTCCCCAGCAACCCCCTTGTGCAGCCTGGAGCGAGGAGGTGGCACACTGCTGATGTCAGGGTCAGGCGGCCCTTGCAAAGAGCCTGTCGCTAGGCAACACACCCAAACAAGGGCAGGTAAAGCCCATCCAGCAGTGTTCATATCACACCCTCAGAGTCACACTGAGGCCACTGGGTGAGAGGAAAGCTCTGCCCTGCGACTGTGTGTGTGTGTGTGTGTGTGTTTGTGTGTGAGAAATTGAACCTTCTGTAATCTCAGTTTCAGGAAACTGCTGACATTCTGCACTTTATCAAGACAATCAAACGTGTCTCACTGTAGAACATATGGTGACTTACTGTGTGAGATTTCCACACTGAACCATAAACACCCCTGGTGACTAGCACCACCTCTCCTCACCTCACCCCCCCCACCATCCCCATCACCCGATGATGCGGGGGTCTTGGGGGTTTCAGGCCCCACTTAGTCTTCTTGTGGCTGGAATTCAGGTAGACAGGAGGAGCCAGAAACAGTACAAACAGAGGCCCAAGTGGCTGCTTTGTAGTGACTGAACATCCATTAATGATCAGTGACTTTGAGATGAATCTCAATTTAGTGATCAGTCACCACTTAATGATCGACTGGACAGGAAAGATGTGGAGTTGAGAGGGATGTAGCTCTTTCAGTATGAACATCAGACACGAGAACTCCATGAGGGGACGTCACACAGCCACGGAGCATCGAGTCCATCTGAAGATCAGTTCAGAGCTGCTTGGGGTCACCGTAGGGGGGGTGTGTGGCCTGCTCTCGCAGCCCTGAGAAAGTGAGAGAGAAAGAGAGAGGAAGAGAACAGCACTCCTTTCACTTCCATCCTGCACACAAGTGGGCCATCAATGTGCTGGATTAAGAGACCGTGTTAAAATTTTAATTCCTGGATTGATCAGCACCCCTCTCCCTCATCTTCTCCACACCTGGGGAGTGCTGAGGGCCGTTACGATAATCTCAATGTAAATCACAAACCCCCTTATGCTACGTTATATAGACCACCGTATCACTGTGAGAACCCTGTAAAGAAACTGTACAGAATAATGGACAGGCACATGTGACATCACCACTTTGGCCCACAGGGGGACACTTACTGTCACATTCCTTTAGGGGTATTTTAGAACAACCAAATGTTAAATAGACCCACGGTGGATGAGACACACCGAAACTGTGTGACGGTCACGCTTCAAACACAGATTGTACTGTCTGCGGGTCCCACCCCCACAGTATTTTGACAAGTGCACGACACTGCAGATTGTTTTGATATTTGTAAACAAGTCAACAAATTTGTGTAAAACTTTTCAAGATGTGTTTAAGGAACAGCTGAATGGGGCGGGACGCGGTGCCGCTCACTGACACAACAGAAAAACACACAACAAAGAAGGAAATGGGTTCATTTAATTTCACTTAATTATGTGGACAAGATGGGGGGACACAGTGACATATCTGTGACAGCTGATGAGTGCTCATTCTTCCGCCCTCACACACACACAGAGTGTCACCAGCGCCCAATGACTGATGATGTTCTGTCGACAAAGGTCACAAACCCACCCCAATCCCCCAGCTGGCATCCCCACCAGACTGGAGGAGGAACCAGGTCCAGCACAGCCTCTGTGTCATTATAATAATTTAAAAAAAAAAAATATATATATATATATATATATATATATATATTATTCATTTGAATTTTTTAAATTTTTATAGTGTGTGTCTCTATGAACGTCTGTAACGCTCACAGACT
Source organism: Arapaima gigas (assembly GCA_900497675.1). Classification (NCBI taxonomy): domain Eukaryota; kingdom Metazoa; phylum Chordata; class Actinopteri; order Osteoglossiformes; family Osteoglossidae; genus Arapaima; species Arapaima gigas. The sequence continues at coordinate 163,693 of UFQX01000703.1, forward strand.
CTGAGACACCAACCATGCGTTGATTTGAAAAGCTGCTTCATCTCATGTTCCATCCAGACTATTGGCTTATTGCAGGTTTCTATGAGCTTCAAGAAGCTTCCATGCACCTGAGCAGACAGGAGTGACCTGCAGTAACATGAGTGCAGGTGAACTGAGCATCGAGGTAACGCTCAGCGTGTCCATGTGACATGAAACAGTTCGCAGTCATGGCAAGCGGTGGAAATGTCCTGATTCACAAGCGGTAACAAAGGTCACAATAAATTGTGAAATGAGAGCGAGAGTGACGTGTGGTTCCCATTCCAGCATCACCCTGGGAGTCCTTGTGTTAATGTTTCTGTGTGTGTGTGTGTGTGTGTGTGTGTGTGTGTATGTGTGTGTTTCTCTGTGTGCCAGTGGCTGTGGACCCTGAGCTTCTCACCATGGCAGAGGAAGGAGAAACAGAAACCCATGAAGAAGTGGTTAGGAAAGCAAAGGTATTAATAGAAATAAGGGAACTGGCACATTCCGCTGTTCTATGTGATTTCACACCCCTTTTTCACATTGTGAAACGGTAACCTGTGTGTGTGTGTGTGTGTGTGTGTGTGTGTGTGTGTGTGTGTGTATGTGTGTGTTTCTCTGTGTGCCAGTGGCTGTGGACCCTGAGCTTCTCACCATGGCAGAGGAAGGAGAAACAGAAACCCATGAAGAAGTGGTTAGGAAAGCAAAGGTATTAATAGAAATAAGGGAACTGGCACATTCCGCTGTTCTATGTGATTTCACACCCCTTTTTCACATTGTGAAACGGTAACCTGTGTGTGTGTGTGTGTGGGTGTGTGTGTGTGTGTGTGTATGTGTATGTGTGTGTGTGTGTGTGTGTGTGTGTGTGTGTGTGTGTGTGTGTGTGTGTGTGTGTTCCTCAAGCGATGTACTGTACTGCTTTGCATAACGGTGTTTCCAGAGAAGTGCAGCGCATAGAAGAGACCGACTACAGTGAACGAAATGCTTTATGAAAAATCGCCACGTGGCAACGGCTGCAGTATCATTCTTGGAGGTCGCGACCTCTGCCTTCCTCCATCAGCAACTTCCTTTGTCACTAAGAACAAGGGCAAAAATCCAGAAGTCAAATGTAGTTGAGGACAGTGCTGGAGATGGTCTGCCACACACACGTGGCCCAGGGGTTGCTAGGTTACAGCAGCATCCCCCTGAAATGTCCACGGTGACCCTGGTGTCTGATGCACCGGCGGCTCAGGAACCCTGTGACCAAATTGGGGAAGAGCCTGTGTGGGGACCCACTTCACTCCCAGGAGCAGTACTAAGGATGTGAAGGGATGTTAGAGATCTGCAGAGTGTTGTGAACTCTGTGAACTTTGTGAGAGCGCCATCCAGAGGTGGGGCTGCTCTCCTTCACATTGACGAAGCAGCTCCACTGTGCTGCTGCTCACAGGAATAGCTGCAAAAATGCTGACTCTCAAAATTCCTGGCTCCCCTTGGTGGCGGCGGCGGCGGCGGCGGCGGGCGGGACACCAGGGGAGGTTTGCTGGGATGCTGTGGACCAGAACCGTGGCGCGGTCCTGCCGAGCGTCTCTGTCTGAGCCAACCGCCCTGATTAGAGTGCCGGCCGCCGCCATAATAAACCAAAAAAGCAGGCCAGCGTCTTGGAGGCAGCATCTGCGCCGTGGGGTGTCATGGAGACGTGCTGCTAAATGCAGAACGGGTGCTAAATCAAGCTCCAGGAGCCACAGCGCTGCCGCTCTGGTTGCGTTCACAGCGGTGAAGGAGAACACTGGTCAGGACCACTTGGAAGCAGAGCTGAGCTGCTAGAAAAGGCCTCGTAGACCTGCCTGATGCATCTGCAGCGCATCACTGGGCCCTCAGGGATGGTGGCCCCCAGGGATGGTTGCCCACCCAGTGGTTCAGCTTATACTCTGGTGGCAATGTGACTCTGAAGCAGCTCCAGGAAGCCAGAGTGTCTGGGGGGGCATCCTGCGCACTAATTGAATCTAATTAACTGGTGGGTCACGCCCTCATGTGGCTTCCCACCACTTCCTTAACCCCTGCAGCCCCCCCCCTTGCTCTTGTGTAATTGCCCTGCACACGCATGTCGTGGGGGTTGGTGGGTCCCGTTGTACTTCAGTCTCCTTTGATTCATAGCCAAGACCCATTAAACCACAGGTGGGGGGGGTCGACCGCCTGGGGGGACTTGCGGGGAGGAGCATCACGGCCTGTAATAAAGAGGCTCAATGGCAGTTATCCACATTATCATCAAACCCTGGGGGGGGTGGGATAGAGTGGGGGGGGGGGGTAACCTTGACAGGCGTGGTCTCCTTCCCTGCCAGCTTCATTAAAGGAAATTTAACACGTTTATTAAACGGTTAACATGCATCTGTTTTGTTGCTTTTACAGCACCGCTGCATCACCTGGGCACTGCGGCGCCCCTTCTAGTGGCCCTACTGGGGAGCAGCTGTCCAAACATNTCCTTCCCTGCCAGCTTCATTAAAGGAAATTTAACACGTTTATTAAACGGTTAACATGCATCTGTTTTGTTGCTTTTACAGCACCGCTGCATCACCTGGGCACTGCGGCGCCCCTTCTAGTGGCCCTACTGGGGAGCAGCTGTCCAAACATACAGCGTAGTGCTGAGGGGGCCCAGGCTGGGGGGGGGGGACAGTATTTGATTACAGAAATGACTTTGCTTTTCTCATCCTGGCAAAACTTCCTCATTTAGGGATCAATTGGGGCTCGTTCTGCCGAGGAGGTTGGCTGTGCAGCCGTCTGTGTGGGACGGGTTCAATCCGGCGGACATTCCGGCTCTAATGGGAAACGGAGGGGCGGCGGTGAACATCAACAATATTCACACAGGGACATGAGAGGTTCTCGCCACACACTCTGGGCTCATGCCACACGCAGAGCAGAGGACACACACACACACACACACACACACACACACACACACACACACACACACACACACACACACGTGCGCGCGTGCGAGATGCAGCAAGGGATAATGGGAAGGCTCCCCTGGCCCTGCTGATTATGAGAGAAGACTTTAGGAAGATTGTAGAAAGAATGTGGACAGGGCAAAGCAGCACCTTCCTGAATCCTTGCAGTAGGCCCCTGGATCCAGGTACTTTACCCTGCTCTGTTGCAGTAAAAATGACCCTGCTGCATAAGCGGGATAAATCAGTGTACAAACTTCACATTATAAGACACACGTATTAATCAAAATAATAAATGTAAAAATGTGGACTAATGGTAAGTAAACAAGTGCTGCTTCAGTCCACTAAGTTGGATTTCCCAGGGTGTCCCAACCCCACAGCTGCCCCCCCCCCATACAAGGCCCTGTCCCACATGGCCCCACCTTCGCCGCCCCCCCCCACGGGAAACGCGCTGCTGGGGTTTCTGAAACTGTTCACTGTGGTCCGTATCTGATTTGACATAATGGGCCAAAGAGGAGCCACTGCCACCCTGGGTCAGGTTACTGTGCTCACATTGCTCCCTGCTGGACAACGGCGGCATCGCAGCTCCCACTCGGGTCCCGAGGTTTGAAGACCTCAGACTTCACACATCTTTTGCCAGACTCAGACCACATCAAGGGTTTCACCTACAACACACACACACGCGCGCACACAAACACACACACACACATACCCAGAAGGGTATTATGCCTACATGTATGTTCAGGTGGTGGAACATGAGCTCAGCTTTGTCACCTGGTTGTAGGAAGACGATGGTGCAGCTGGTCCTTTGTGGATGGGGATGAAATGATGTTTCCTTCTTCCTTCTGAGTGGAGATCCTCTTCTTTTTTATTACTTTTATTAACAGCACAGGGTCACAGCAGCGCAGGGATGAGAACGGATGGGGACAGAAGGACTGTAGACACCCATGAAACAGCTAAGGGCAGAACCCCAGGGGGTTTTAGTGTTTCTCAGGTGTCAGCGGGATGTGTTAAGGAGCTCTGTGGAGGTTTCCAGGTGAGACAGACTTCACCCTGAGTTCACAACCCTTCTGTCATAAGCCATTGGGTGTTGGCAGTAGATGGAGGACAGAAATGAGGTCAGTAATCCAGTGGACAGAGTGACCCAGCAGGTCCAGCATCCTCACTCTTTATTCCATTCATGGATTCAACTGTCAGGTTGATAGAGCTGCTCCACCACTGGATAGAAGAATTTGCCACTAACAGCTTCGGGCTGCAGCAGAAAATGAGGTGGCGATGAGATGGGTGACAGTGTGGGGTGGAAAAGGAACCCACTCACCCAGATGTCACGCTAACCTTGGACACGATGGTCAAACTGGGTTGACCAAGACACACAGATGTGTGTCCCACAGAGATGCTGTCCCAGTTGCATGGAACAAGTTGCCATTGCACCTGTGACTGTCACTCACAACCATCATGCAAATGGGAGCTGAGAAAGAGGAAGAGAAAGAAGAAGTGGCTTCTCCCTCCATGTTGTGTGTGAAGCACAAGACAAGCTCATCCTACTCTGTGCTGCTCACACAGCGGTCTGGCACTGGCCCAGCAGGGTGAACAACCCACATACACACAGAGACAACCACTCACACATCTGCATCTTTCGCTCCGTGCCCTTCGCTCTGAAGGGGGTCTGTCCAGGTAAGACCAGGTCATCATCAGATATCTCATAATCGCAAACATGGTGATAGAGGATCAGCTGCTGGTTTCCTGTGCATCACTGATTTCACACTCAGTGTTCATCGCTTCTTCTGCGCTGTTCTTCACTCTCTCTGTGTCTCTGCTTTACTGGCTTGTTGCGCAGGGTTTCCGCCCTGCAAGAAGCTCCACTCTGTTTTTCCGTGTTTCATTATGTTTTCATGTATTTTTTTGTATCCTCCTGTGCATTTTCTCTTGCTTCACTCTGGTTTCCCCTACTCTTCCTCTTTCGGTGTTCCTTCACTTTTAATAACTCGCTCTTTTATTTTTCTCCCACCATCATGTTTCCACACATAACATATTTATAGTCTGTTTGAGCACTTCATTGTTTTATTCGTTTATTCTTTATTCTTAGTATATGTAACATGAGCATTTTAGCACGTTTTATAGAACATCATAAACGCTGTAGTGCTCACAACTAATCTTTAACATTCAACTTAAAATTTAACTTAACGTTTAATTTAAATGTCAACCTAAAAATAAGATTTTTTCTATGCACATAAAATTATTATTGTTATTTGTATCATTATTATTGCAAAGTTTAAATGCTGTGCTACTTTGTGTGTTACTGTGTGTTGAGGTGTGTCGCCGTGTGTCGCTGTGTGTTGAGGTGTGTCGCTGTGTGTCGCTGTGTGTCACTGTGTATCGATGTGTGTCGCTGTGTGTCACTGTGTGTTGATGTGTGTCGCTGTGTGTTGATGTGTTTATGTATGTTACTGTGTGTTGAGGTGTGTTACTGTGTGTTACTGTGTGTTGCTGTGTGTTACTGTGCTCTGTTTTGGGTGCCATTTGTGCCATTCCAGTCCTCTGCTGTTTATTTCCCATCAATGTCTCTTTTGTGTCATTGCTGTGGTGATGTCAGCTGTGTGCTGTGTCCCACTGACCCCACATGATGTGGGGTGCCAGTCACAACCCTACTGTGTGGGCCCTGTGTCCGTGTCTCTCTCTCTTTTGCACACACACACACACACACACACACACACACACACACACACACACACACACATCACTCTCAGCGCCCCTGCGCTCAGCCTGGTTGTGCTGATCTGTTCTCATCTGCAGTGTGACGTGTGTCTGGTGCCGCGGTCATGGGCGACTGGACCCTGGAGCTCGGCACCCTGGGAGAAGGCATCCTGAGCCGCCTGGCTGACATGCTGGACAACCCAAACCGTGGCTGGAGGCAGCTGGCCGCTGCTGTCACTGAACAGCCACGTTTTCGCTGCAGGTAAGATGTAGGGGGGTCAAACCTTATTGAGCTTGTGGTTGAGCTGTGCTCCAGTGAACAGACAATGACCGTTTGAGCTTCGTGTCACTTCAGTCAGATGACCATTGGCTCTCTCTGTGTTCCAGCGAGAAGGAGCTGCTAAGCTGCTCCCTGCAGGTGCTGAGTGCTACTGGGAGTCCCGGCCGCCTGCTGCTGGCCATTCTGGCCGACCGCTGCTGCCCCCTGGGCTTCCTGCTGCACTGCCTCAAGAAGATGGAGCATCGTGCAGCCGTGCAGTTCCTCACCACTGCAGGTCTCTGCCTGGCCCCACCCAGCCCCACCTAGCCCTGCCTCCAACTCTAAGCTCCACCTCAGAAGCACAGCATTTACAATGTAGATGTAGTGACACAGTGGTGCAGTGGGTGCAAGAGGACATGGGTTTGATAACCAAGTCCTCATATGTGGACTTTGCATGTTCTACCTCTGTCTAAGTGGGTTTCCTCACTGGGCTCTGGTTTCCTCCCACAGTCCAAAGACATATATTTCAGGGTCTCTGTCATCACTCTAAATTGCTGTGAGGCTTCATTATACACTGGTACAGCACAGTACAATGAGGAAAAGAATCATAAAAAGTCCAATCAAAACAAATATTGAATAAAAGAGAGATGGTTTTCCATATTTTGTTATTTAAACCAGTGATTTTTAGAAAAAACAAGTTACTCTGCGGGCAAGGCAGTTTCTGTGCAGCTGTGATGCTTCTGCAAGGTATATAAGGTAAGTTCAGTAGCATTAAAACATTAACAGCAGGTAAGAATCTCTCTTTCCATTTTGCTGTGTTTCCCTTTGTCTCTGTGTTTGCAGAACCGTCCTCTGGCTCACAAACACCACAACGCCTCTGGGACTGCTGCTGTAGTAGCACCCCGTCGGGTTCAAACAGTCTGTAAACAATGAGCAAAAGCCAGCTAAAACAGCCATTGTGCCCTGCAGCGGCTGCAGAAAGTTTCAGTATCGGTGTGTTTTCCTGATCAGTGCAGGCAGAAAAACTGTTTCTTCAAACTGTTTAAAGTAAAAAAAAAATTACATGGAATATTAAAGCTGCAGAGCTGCGATTTCGCTGTCATAGGGGGGCATGGCAGTGACTGTAGTAATGTCGATGATGATGCTGAAGAGAAGGAGGAGGATCGCAAAGGACCAACTCCCTGTGTGTCCCTGCAGTGGCCGAGCAGATTCGCATCACGGTTCAGCCGCAGTCCCAGTGCGAGCTACCGGGGGGCAGGCTGGTGCTGAGCTGCCAGGCGGATGGCCCACACGGACTGGGCTACCAGTGGTTTAAGGGCAAAGAGGAGGTCAGCAGGACACTTCTGCATTTCCTCTTGATCTAAACAAAATGTGAGGTTTTCATCGCATCAAAGTGAAGTAGAAAGAACGTGAAACGTGTGACTGACGGAAGGTGTTTGATTCACTGAGGGTCCAGTAACCGCTGCACCGCTTTTTCTTTTTTCTTCTCTTGCTATCAGGTGCTCAGTGGCTGTGATCCCGACCTGGTCCTCTACCCTTTAACTCCAGGTCACCAGGGCCACTACATCTGCCGTGTGAGCCACGGGGAGAACTTTGTCTACTCGCAGTGGGCCAAGGTGCAGGTGGCCAGGCGCGAGAGCCCGGGGGGAGGTGTGGCACCACGGCCTCTTCGGTTCGACCGCAGTGTTTCCCCCTTTTGGCTCATCTCTCAGTTCCTTACCGTCCCGCTTGCTGTCTCCCAGGTGAAAGCGATGGCTTCATTCCGTCCTACAAGAGTGTCCTGTACATTACCCATCAGCCCCGGTGCCTGTCGGCGGCCGAGGGAAGCTCCCTGCGACTGGAGTGTGCAGCCGAGGGAAACCCACCCCCACAGTACCAGTGGTACCACAACAAGGAACCACTGTCCTGGGGCAACCGGCCCACCTTAGAGGTCAGAACTCCAGGCCACCAGGGGGTGGTGTTGGTTTGAGACAATCAGAGGTCATAGTCTGCCTCGCTTTCACAAGGTGTTTAGAAACCCATATTGACGTGGTTGCAAACAGTCTGAGCGATTCCCAATTCTAAGGAAAGCATTATTTTCACCTGTGTTTTTTCCTCCGACACACTGTGGACGTTGCAGATTTCCTGTGCCACCACAGCCACCAGGGGGCAGTACAGCTGCAGGGTGTACAACCTGTACCATGAAGTGTGGAGCCAGCAGGTCCAGATTGAAATTGGTAAGGACCAGGCGAACTGGCAGCTGCTGACATTGTGCATGGCCTGTTTGACCAGCATCTCGTTGTGACCGCAGGTCCAGGGTCCTTCCTGGGGGCATCACTGGACAAAAAGGAGGACAGCGGAGTGTTACCTGACCACAAACAGCATCCTGAGGACCAGCCAGGTGTGCAACCTTCCCTTTCCTACCTGCTGTTTCTTGTGGGGTTTGAATCACAGAAACAAAACGGTTCGGTTATGAACCATCAGCAGCTTAATAAAGGCTGTAAGGAACAAGGAGGACAGGGAGGGTCACTACACTTTAACCGCTTGCTTTTGTTACAGATTCCGGCTCCTTCCCTGCCAGGCAGCTCAGTCAATTCTACGGTGAGCCTTTCTACACCAACACAGGCTGAGCACTCAATACTGTCTATCTCATTAGCCACACCTCCTGTCTCCCAGTGACCACACCTCCTGTCTCCCAGTGACCACACCCCCTGTCTCCCAGTGACCACACCTCCTGTCTCCCAGTGACCACACCTCCTGTCTCCCAGTGACCACACCTCCTGTCCCCCAGTGACCACACCCCCTGTCTCCCAATGACCACACCTCCTGTCTCCCAGTGACCACACCCCCTGTCTCCCAGTGACCACACCTCCTGTCTCCCAGTGACCACACCTCCTGTCCCCCAGTGACCACACCCCCTGTCTCCCAGTGACCACACCTCCTGTCTCATGTGCAACCCCTCCTTCCCCACAGCTACGGACAAGGTGGCCCTCTTGATGGGCAACATGAACTACCAGCACCACCGGCAGCTGCGGGCTCCCATGGCCGACGTCCACCAGTTGACCAACCTGCTGCGGCAGCTCGACTTCAAGGTGGTGTCCCTGCTGGACCTCACCAGACAGGAGATGCACAGCGCGGTCACTGAGTTCCTGCTGCTGCTGGACCGGGGTGTCTACGGTCAGTGTGCGGTTCATCGAGCGTAAACACACACAGACACACACCATACACACCGGGATCGAGTTTTTTACTGACTGATGTTGGGTTCTGTGTTCTGCTGTTTTCTTGGTCCCCCCCAGGCCTGCTCTACTTTGCAGGTCACGGCTATGAGAACTATGGTAACAGCTTCATGGTGCCCATCGACGCACCGGCCTCCTACACGTCAGAGCACTGTCTCTGGGTGCAGGACGTGCTGCGCCGCATGCAAGGACGACAGACGGGCCTAAACATCTTCCTGCTGGACATGTGTCGCAAGAGGTGACCTGCTCCTCCCCGATGTCCCTCCCCCATTGCTCTCCCTGCTCCCAGGCTCCACTTCTGCTCCCTGCCAACTCAACCACAGCTTCCTTTTATCTCTTAACACGACCGGTCATCTGGGTCTTTGTCACACTTTACTGAACTCCTCTGCAGCTCTGACTGGACATGATCTTCTGGCTTCTGTTTCAGAAACCTGAATGATGACATCATTCCGCAGCTGGGGCCACTGAAGGTGACGCCCAACATCGTGTTTGGCTATGCAACGTGAGTCCCCCACTCCCACACGATTTCTGCCCCTTAGCCAGACCTGCGGTGTCTCGTCTCTTTCTGAGCTGAATAAAGTGTCCAAATGTGTCCCTGCAGCTGTGCGGATGCCGAGGCCTATGAGGTCAACAAAGACGACCTGTCAAATGGCATCTTCATGAGCTTCCTTAAACAGCGCCTCCTAGAGGATGAGAAGGTCACTGTTATGCTGGACAAGGTGGCCGAGGGTCAGTGGTTTGTGAGGGCTGAGTTTCTCCCCTGGTTTCCGATGTCCTGCATTCCTGACACACGTTTGGTTCTGCGGGATTCACCGTTTACTCCGTTTTGTCTCGTGTGCTTTCTCTTGCAGATATGGGCTCCTGTGACATCACCCGGGGCAGGCAGGCGCTGGAGCTGCGCAGCAACCTGTCGGAGCGGCGGGCGTTGACTGACCGCATCCTGAACGCCGACTCCCCCGACATTATGTCAGCCCGCAATCTGCAGTGGGCCATCGCACATGGTGACTTGCCACCCGACACTGACCCCCATCTGTCCTGTCCAGAAGCGGCCAGTCACATTTTTCTTTTTATTTACTGTTATTTTTACTGTGTCAATTCTGGGGTAATCATCTCATTCAAGGGTTTTACAGCAGGAGATGGGAACTGAATGTGGAAAGTTCAAATCCTCAGGTGGTGACCCCAAACACCACTGACCTTTGCTCTGCCCCCTGTGCCCCAACAGTGCTACCAGAGAGCCGCTTCCTGTGCTTCGAGTGCGGGGTCACTGTGCAGCTGGGCTTTGCGGCCGAGTTCTCCAACATCATGATCATCTACACGACCGTGCTGGAGAAGCCCGACACGGTGGCCACCTGCTCAGCCCAGCTCACGGACTTCTCTGAGGCGAGTGGGAACGTGGTACTACGTGGTTTGGACAGGGATTCCACCCTTCATTCCTTAGACTTATAGACAGGTCCACCTTTAAAAGCTGTGCCAACTCATCTATATGTCTCTGGGGCCACTTTAATTCAGCTCACTTCCTCAGTGTTTACTTTCCCTGAATTGATACAATAAAAGTGACCCGGCTGTATACCTTGGTAAATTACTGTAAGTAGCTTAGCCCAGAGATGCAGCCTGAGAACACGTTGTTGTGCCCTGTGCTCAGGATCTGGGCCTGGAGCTGAAGCTGACCAACCAGGAGAGTCCGCAGGACGCTGGCAGCCTGCTCTTCACAGCCGAGAGTCTGGCACAGCTGCCCTCCCAGAGCCTCTACACCCGACTCAGCGCCCTGCAGAGGGTCAAGGTCAGTGCACTTCCTCGCTGAGAGGACACTGGGACACCATGTGAGCGTCTGCAGTCCTTCACACCATCCTTCTGTCCCCACTCAGGATGACCTGACATTCACCGTGTGCCTTCACTACAAGTACTCCAGCATGGAGGAGGAGATCCAGGAGAGGGTGACGGTGACAGTGGGCAAGCCGCTGGTGGCCAAGCTGGACCTGCACCGGGTGCGGCTGCCGCGCTCCTTCTCAGCCTCTTCCTCCTGTGACCTACACTGTTTCCGACTGCCTGAGTCCTCCTCTTTCCCAGAGGGACTGGAGGGCAACCTGCCCGCCTCAGAGACCTCTTCCATCGGCTCAGCCTCCACCTGCTGGTCCTACTACTCACAACCTGGGGAGCTGCCAGAGCGCCAGGGGTCCCTGAGGGCCAACGTGCCAGAGGAGATGCTCACTCCCGAGTTCCTGGACATGGATGCACCCACACCTCTGCGCATGGAGGCCTGGAGTCTGCCACCCGAGCCCTTGGGGGTGCTCTCATGCTTAGAGCTGGACAGGCAGAAGTTTTCCTTCTAGAAACATCCAATGGATTGACAGCACCAGTAATCCACTACAGATGGTCCACATGCTTTTACCGTGGTATAGTACCATACTTTAAAAACGAAACAGTATTATCCAATGTTATATGCAGCTATTGTACGTGCAGAGATATACAGTAATCCCTCGGTATCCGAATATACCGTACTGTGCAAAAGTGTTAGGCGTGCAGCTTGAATGTGTGTTGAGAAGCACAGGTAGATTCTTATCTACCATCAGGGGGGTTTCTCATTGGTCCCAAATTCATTCTGCAGCCTGAGAATGACCTCAAACACCCAATCTCAGTCATACACAACTATCTTCAGCAAAAAGAAGGATAGATAGTATCCAACAGATGGTCTGGTCCCCACAGAGCCCTGATCTCAACATGATCAAGTCAGTCTGGGAGGACATGCAGAGACAGTCAAAGTGTGCAGAAGAACTGTGGCCGGTTCCTCAAAATGTTTGGAAGAACCTACTAACCTCTACCTTAAACTGCATGCAAGTTTGCATAAGAGAATTGATGGTGTTTTAAAGGCAAAGGGTGGTCCCACCAAATATTGATTTGGTTGAGGTTTTTTTGTCTCCTGCACTTTTTAGAAGGTTTATTGATTAATAAGTATTCATGGCATTATTTTTGGAACCATCCTCACTTTATAGCATTTTTCCCACAGGTGCCTAAGACTTTTGCACAGTACTGTAATTATCCCTAAAAATGCATCAGATACTGAATTTTTTGGACACTGAGTGCCTGTTTCCCATTTTAAATTGGAGGAAAATAAATAAATAATGCACTCCACTAAAAAAAAAAAAAAAAAAAAGCGCAACAGGCGGAAACAGCCGACAACACCTGTGCATGGGTGCGACTGGCTTCGTGGTACACAGTGCCATTTATTACAATACATACAGTATTATTTTATTACAGTGTACTGTGCTGTGTGGTATTTATTTACAGATTTATGTTAGTTTATTTAAATTTTTATTTGTATTTTGTTTTTTTTTGTTATGGATAAGCTTCAGATAAAATTTTTTATGGCAAAAGTTTCAAATACCAATTATAGCAAAAATTCTGATATAGGGTTCGGATACTGGGGGACTCCTCGATTCAGCTGATTGTTTGTTGACCACAGAATGAGCAGCCGGAGCTCCTCCTGCTGGACCAGTCACTTCTCAGCCATCGTAGCTTAATACTACCTGATCCCAACCTGACAGCACAGGGTCCCAGAAGAATAGAGACAGGCGCAGAAATGGGGACAGACTGTAGAAATGTCCACACACAAAATGTACAGAAGTCACACAGGTACAGTGACTCTCAGGTGCGATCAGGTAGCTGCTGTCTAAGAAGCTCTACAAGTGCATCTTGCCATCCCAGAATCCCTCTGTAAAGTCTTTCAGATCAAAAGTTCATTTTTCTAAACACATTTGTTGTCTTAACAGGCCAAGTGCTCCGTTCACAGTGGGCGTCCATGACTGTCTACCGTCACTGTCACACCCACTGTAGTTCTTTGATGTTTTCACAGCTACCATATGACAGAGGCTAAACTGAAATTGCTGTTCCTAACACGTCACATTTCAACATTTAAAATCACATCATCAGCCGAGCGCTGTTAATAACTGATCTGTTGTGTATTAATGCAAATACTGTTTAAATATTAAAATGTGAAGGGTTTGAGTGTAACTGTGCCTGCATTCCTGTTGTTCCAGTGCTCTGTGTGTGTGTGTGTGTGTGTGTGTGTGTGTGTGTGTGTGTGTGTGTGTGTGTGTGCACTCAGGAATGACCACCCCCCATGGGCTCAAATGTCTCTGTTCTGTTTGTGTTTGTGTAACCGAAGTGCTTTGGGACACTTTTGAGCAGTGTCTCTCCTGTCAGCAGCAGCAGCCCTGTGACCTTCAACACCCAGGTGGCCCTCAGGCTCCAAGCCCCTCCCACTGCAACACGTGACACTGTCTAGCGGGGGGCACTCTGTCACCCGAGTTAAGTAGAATGGCTGACTTGGCTGGGAGGTGCATTGTCATGTTGCACCATGGGGGGGCAGCCCAGTCTGAAGCTGTGGCAAAATAAAGTATGAACTGCGGTCCTGAAACAGCCATGTCACTGTTCATTGGTGGGCGTCACCTCTAGACATTGTTGCTGGTCACTGTCACTGGGGCTAAAGCTGGGACCCATTCAGGAAACTATGATGCCACCGAGGTGCAAATATCGAGTAACATGTTTGAGACAAAGTGAGTTTTAGGAAGGAAATAAAAGTGACCAGTGAGGGGACAGATGACACTGTGACACAGTTTGGCTGTTTAATCAGTCAAAGAAGCACAGTAGTAGAATGTACCTTCGGGGATCCGTGGTTAACACTGTAAACAAGTCCTTTCCTCACAATTTTTGGTCATCTGACGTGGATGTTCTCATGAGAACAAAGGAACTGAAATGGGGCCAGCAGGTGGCACACTGCCCCCCCCCCCCCATCTTGGACACCTCCTGCTGTAGTTCCCTTGATCAAGGTTCTTACTTTGAACTGCCACAGTAAAAACAACCCTGCTGTAGTCTTTGGGAGTGGTCAGTGTTCAGTAAAGACCTCTGAAGCTGTCCCTCTGACTTCTGGTCATGTGACTGACAATGTGCTTCACCGCACAAGAGGGAGCAATAAAAGACCAGTGACTAACATGTCCGCTCTGTGAGGACAGCATGAATAAATACAGAAATAGGGGGTCCTGTTCACTTACTGTCCCCAGAAGAGCCCTGCCTATGGACATGTACACAGCTTTGTGTTGCCAGGGAAACACTATATCGGTGCAATAAATGCATGGCTGATCTTACTGTTCCCTCTGTTGATGACGACTCACTGTAATATGAGAAACATTTCTGCATTGCAGCACATTAAACTTCCAGTTGACTTAAACTTGTGCACGTATGAGAAAAATTATTTTGTGCAGTTATTTCATATGTGTAAAAAGGATCGTTTCCTTGTGTGTTTTGAAGGTCCTGCAGTCTGTGTCCCCCGTCCAGCTGCGGGGAGCTGGGCGCTGGAGGCTCCTAGGTTATGGCGGGTGGAACCTTCTTGGAGTGCACGAGTTGCCATAACTCGCCAGGAGAGGGCAGCTGTGTTTCCAGGTGAACAGCTGTTTCTGTGCTCAATGGAGCCCCTCGGTCCATGGGAAAGTGTGACACACTTGCCTCCACCTGAGCAAACACACCTGTGTGCATAGAAGGTTTACTGCTGATGTCCACACCGATCCTTGGGTGTTTTCTGTTGGCGTTCACTGTGGCTGCATGCCCACACAAAGCCGGTCCTACAGTAAACCCCACGGTCTGCTCAGCCGTCACCTGCGGCATCCCTGAGCCTCTGCTGTCCCCTCCCTTGCAAAACATACCGGTTAAGGTATCAAAACCGCAGCAGGAGCACCCAGTGACTCACCCAAGGCTCCAGCTGAGGATCTTGGGTAATCCTTGTACTTTGGACAGTCTTCTACAGTAATCTGCCCCCCCCCACCAGGGAGTGAAACCGAAGTGAGCGGAGTGGCTATTTCCAGTTGCCGCGGTGATTGGGAGGGGCCCCTTGAGCTCCTGGGTATCTGATAGGTCAAGAAATACGATTTACCTCAGGGATCCAAAGGGGGTGGGATGGGGGATGAGCCACCTCTTTAAACTTCCAGCCTGTTTTTAGACTCCACCATAAGGGGCTTGGACACCACAGCAGAAAGGACTGGTGGATTGCGGGAAGGAACCAGCCTTCAATTCTCCCAGTTAGATGTCCACAGCTGCAGTGTGTTTGATATTGGAATGAGACCTCTGACCACAACTCTGATACTGTTCAGTGGTCACCTGCAAAAACCAGGTCACCAAAATCAAAATGTGGTGGAATGATCTCCCTGTGTCCCTCACAGCTGCTGAATCCCTCCCAGTCTCATCTCTCTCAGAGTCATTTCTCTCCTGATCTCCTGACAGCTACATAAATGAGTCCAGCATTTACTTTGAAGGTCACTTCTGTAGGCACCTACTTGAGGGATGTGAAACAGCGACATGGTGCTATCAGAAAAACAAGTTGTGCTCTGAACATTTGTGTCAAAAGCTCTTCATCTGCTGCTGATGATGTTCTGTGGATTGTACAGCTCTTTGGAAAAGGGATGGATTCATGTAGCTGTACTGTAAATGCAGTGTAAGTAAAAATAGTAAAAATGGGGTAAATCAGTGTAAGTCGCTGTCCTACTTTGCTACGGAGGGACAGAGTCCACGCTGCTGCGGTTGGCAGGACAAGTGACACCGACGTGCAGGTGAGGTCCATCTGCTGGCTCTGATACTGCAGCTGTGTCTCCTGTGTGTCAGTTGCTGTTGCTCCTGCTGCGACAGCGCCTTCCGTCAGCTGTTTGGGGCCAACTGCCTGTGTGGCCCCTGGGGGTCCCACGCCTCGTGTGCACTCAGCCCCTATTAAGCCCAATTCCCTGAGCCCTGTGGTGGGACGGCCGCTTGACCGAACATGGGCAGCAGTGTTTACCGCACACAGGTGCGCAGAGTGCAGCTCGGGTTTCCTATAGGCGGAGCCTCTGCTTGCTTGTCAGTCAGACTGAGGCCCCGACCATCTCACACACACACACACACACACACACACACACACACAGAGTTCCCCCCAGCATTGTATGTCCAGGGTTTCCCCTAACCTCTCCCTCCTTGATCCTTAGTCATTCTTCCTTCTTCCCCCATCCATGGTTCTACCTGTTGCTTCTTACTCCACCAGAACCAGGACTGGGACCAGTCTGGACAGCAGGTCTCTACATCACCTTCACAGAGCACCATACCACTCAGATGTGATGTCACTATACATAAATGTGCCACTTACTCCATCTTCCTATGCCTGGTCCACACCCAACCTCTGAGTTCAGAGGTCATCCTCAACAGTGCAGCTGCACACATGTGTGTATGTGTGTGTTTGTGTGTGATGTTATGGCTGGACTCTGTGGCCACCACCACACCTTTGCTGGCAGTCTGGGCAGTCTTCTTCCGCTCTGCCTTGGTCTGAGGATGAGACATTGCATGATGTCACACGAAGTCCTACAGGTGTACAGGTGTATCACCTGACTGCGCTCTTCGTGGGAAGAAGCAGGTGGTGTCTGTACTGTTGACTGGCTGACAGGTACAGTCTGTAAACTGTCACCTGTCATCGTTTTGTGACATCGCAGCAGGTGGTGATGGGTGCGGAACTTGGAACTTGAACTGGACAAACAGAGAAGGCAAATACTGTTCCTCAGTAGGCCTGTCCTCTAGAGGGGTGATGTCCTTTCTGTGGTTCACTGTCCTGTCTACAGTGGACTGTCTTTCTCTTTCTCCTCAAGTTGTCTGACCTCCCCGCAGCTGCGTGTCTTAATACTGCCCAGAATGAGGTCTTGGGTAGACACACTTTTCCATAGGAAGTCTTGACAGATCAATTAGGCATTCAGGATTTACAGTGGTAAATGTACCAGACACTTATGAAGTGTCTTTCCATGACTGAACTCGGTGGCAGTTGGGCCTCAGTGTCTCCCAGCATTTGTGGCCTGGTCACATCTACCTGCTC
Organism: Arapaima gigas; assembly: GCA_900497675.1. Lineage (NCBI taxonomy): Eukaryota > Metazoa > Chordata > Actinopteri > Osteoglossiformes > Osteoglossidae > Arapaima > Arapaima gigas. The sequence continues at coordinate 180,652 of UFQX01000703.1, forward strand.
TGGGCTGAAACTCAGCTGAAGGCCAGCTGAGGTTGAACTTCCTCAGTGAGATGTGACGTGATGTGGGTGTCTCCTTGAAGGAAACCATCTCATGCCTTCCTGGCCTGTCCTCCACCTCGCCCAGAACCAGCCATATGAATCAGCTGTACTTCAGCATGTCTCCAAGGGTCTGGCTCCAGGTTAAAAATGGAAGTGAAGCCTCCTTCCCTGGGGTCTTGAGCTTCTTAACAAAAACACAGCCACCAAATAAGGACATGTGGCTGGAAGTGGACAGTGGCTCCAGCCTGTGTGTGGGGGCGCTGCAAGTGCTGAGGGTGGGGTTGAGGACTGACCAAGCAGGGTGTGGGCACTGGCACTCTCTCCAAAACTCCCCAGCAGGTTTGGCTGCCGGTCACTGACAGGAACCCTGTGGAGAAGTCACATCTGCTGCCTCTCTCCCTACCTCTGTCCTCGCCCCGTGAGGAGAGCCCCGCACCTCCTGCACCTCTACAGCCACCATCACCTCCTCCCGTGCCCTGTGACCCACCCCAACCGCCACAATGGAGGCCATCAAGAAGAAGATGCAGATGCTGAAGCTGGACAAGGAGAACGCCATCGACCGTGCTGAGCAGGCTGAGTCTGACAAGAAGGCGGCCGAGGACAAGTGCAAGCAGGTGGGGAGTGGCGCACTGGGGGACAATGGGGGACAGTGGGGGATGAGGGTGGGACAGTGCACATGAGTCTCTTCTGAGACACAATAGTGGTGCAGTTCAGCTTTCAGTGACCACAATAATGGGGGGATTTATCCCATGAACATATACTTAATTTTAAAATCATTTTGACTTGATGCTGCAGTGATTTTCACGTCTCACTCGAGGAAAATTTGTGACGATCAGGATGCCACAATGTAAGATGGGGCAGCAGTTACACACTTCCTGGCCAAATCTGCATTTAAAATAAAACATTTTCATGTTGTTATTAAGTGTAAAACAAGTAAATCACTTCAAATAAGGAAACAGGGTAATTTTTTAACAATTTGTACTACTCTGACCCCATCTTTTTTTTGCAAAAACTGTAAAATTAATTAAAAAAGTAATACTGGTTATTCCAACATTCAATCGCACAAAATGTATTTATTAAAAGGAGACAATAAGACAGTAAACACACAACTCCTGCTGTTCCAGCTGCTTCTTCTCCCAGATCCCAGCAGGTTCTCTGCAGCTTCATGTCGTCGTCATGCTGTCAGGATGACAAGCTGCCGGAGCTTCCAAGAACAGTTAAGGGGCTGCAGAAGGGGGTTTGCCCTGACCGTACTGGTCCAGAGACAGGGCTGTGAAGTGGGGGGGTGTCAGGTGAAGTAAGGTTTGAAAGCATGCAGTGGGAACACAATGGGAACACAGCAGGATCACAGTGGAAACACAGCAGGATCACAGCGGAAACACAGTGGGATCACAGTGGGAACACAGCAGGAACACAGTGGGATCACAGCGGGATCACAGTGGGAACACAGTGGGATCACAGTGGGAACACAGTGGGATCACAGTGGGAACACAGTGGAAACACAGCAGGATCACAGTGGGAACACAGCAGGATCACAGTGGGAACACAGTGGAAACACAGCGGGATCACAGTGGGGTCACAGTGGGAATACAGTGGGAACACAGTGGGAACACAGCAGGAACACAGTGAGATCACAGTGGGATCACAGTGGGAACACAGTGGGAACACAGTGGGATCACAGTGGAAACACAGCGGGATCACAGTGGGAACACAGTGGGATCACAGTGGGAATACAGTGGGAACACAGTGGAAACACAGCGGGATCACAGTGGGAACACAGTGGGATCACAGTGGGAATACAGTGGGAACACAGTGGAAACACAGCGGGATCACAGTGGAAACACAGTGGGATCACAGTGGGAATACAGTGGGAACACAGTGGGGTCACAGTGGAAACACAGTGGGGTCACAGTGGAAACACAGTGGGATCACAGTGGGAACATAGTGAGAGCTTCTGTTGCACAAACTCGGTCCTGAGAAATGTGTTGCTTGGCAGTTGAGAGACATGTGGCAGCTGATCCAGGTCTACTATGGGGAAGGGGCTGGAGTTGGTCCACTGGGAGGGGGCGGGACACAAGTGAGCAGGAGTGACCCAGGACTTGAACCAGCTGCACACCGGTGTTGGATCTAGGACTCCTGGGTGCAGTTTGGGATCCTGCTTCCTGCCAGGACATGTACCAGAGAAAAACCCAGGTTTTACCGCACTCCATTTCCAAGGCTGCCAGCAATGAGGAAGGCTGGGCCCTGTGTAAGACGCCATCTGCTGGCCAGGGGATGTAATCACTGCTTTAATTCGTATGTCGACACACTGCCATATGGGTGTAGGATCTCCACCCGCTGGGAAGCTGTGGGGGTGATGAGGCCAGGTGAAACCCTGCCAGGAATCCAGCAGGTCTTTAAAAGACCACATCGGGCCCAAATGCTGATGAGACATAATTAATAACAGCCACGGCCTCGTGGGTATTGTGGCCGGTACATGCCTGAGCTCTTGCTAGTGCTTGTTAAAAATACACAGTGCCGTCGGTGGTCCGAGTCAAAAGCCCCCTTGACGAGGACCACACTGGCGCCCATCAAAGCTGCTATGACAGCTTCACAGCATCTGGTCATCTGTCCCATTTGGCTGGGACCCACTGGCATTTCTACTGCAGCTCCATCAACAGAGGGAGGGAAGGAGGGTTGAGAACAGCCCTTACACAAACTGCCCTGGAGAGTCATCGTCCATCATCGATGTGCTGGCCTCTGTGGTGGGTTGGAACCCACAGTTTCTGGGGCTGGAACGAAAGGTCACAGTAGGTGAGGGGTTCAACTGTTGAAAGGCATGTAGACGTTTAAATACACAGAAACAAAGTGGGAGAAGCCCAACGCTATCCTGTTGCCACCCTTTCTTCACACAAACACCTTCTCATTTGCACACACACACACACACACACACACACACACACACACACACACACACACACACACACACACTTCTGCAGGATTCCCACAGTTTAACCTGAAATTGTTCCTCTCCTGCTGCTCCAGCTCGAGGAGGAGCTCGTTGGTCTGCAGAAGAAACTCAAGGGCACCGAGGATGAGCTGGACAAGTACTCCGAAGCGCTGAAGGATGCACAGGAGAAGCTGGAGCTGTCAGAGAAGAAGGCCACAGATGTGAGTAGTTCGCCTTTGGTGGGGGGTGCAGTCCCATGCTCAGCCCAAGCTCCACCCACAGCCCCATACACAGACTCTGAGAGTCCCACCCAAATCAGCTCTCCTGCCAATAGCCGGAGCTGCAGAAACTCGCCCATCGGCTACTGCAGATGGGACATACAAACATACTTTGCTTTCATGTTTCAGTGTGTTAAATGAATAAATTAATATGAAAATGTAACGGTACCACAATAATTTGTCTCATTCACTAAAGTAATCCTTTTGAGTAATTTACTGCTTTATTTGCAAAAGTAGGAACATGGAAATATGACAGATGGAGATTTCTCTCAGGTCGGCAGTGGTTATAAAAGTTGTTTCTCTCCTTCCATGTGAAAGACATCATCATAACATTGTTACCAGGGAATACCGTGGTAACAGAAGCACTGAGAGCAGCCGCAGGGGGTTCCTGCATATTCTGCCTGTAAAATTCCTCACTCACACCCTGAGCAACATTACAATAACACGGTGGGAGCCCTGGTCCTGTAAGGAGTTGCCATCCAGTGGGGGAATCCCCTGGGAACACTGTAGAAATGATGGAGGAATGCTGTGGGGATAATGGGAGAACGTGCTGGGGATGATGGGAGAACGTGCTGGGGATGATGGGGGAATGCTGTGGGGATGATGGGGGAATGCTGTGGGGATGATGGGAGAACGTGCTGGGGATGATGGGAGAACGTGCTGGGGATGATGGGTGAATGCTGTGGGGATGATGGGAGAACGTGCTGGGGATGATGGGAGAATGCTGTGGGGATGATGGGAGAATGTGCTGGGGATGATGCTGAAGCTACCTGTAACCCTGCACTTGCTTGTTTCGCCTGCACTGTTCAGGCCATGACTATATGTGCTGGACTTTGAGCCCAGGTTGTCCTCGACTTAATTCTGAAAATGTGTGATACTGACTCAGAGGGCATTTTAGCCCTTGACCACACCTCCCATCTAGTAGCAATAATAATAATAATAATAATAATAATAATAATAATAATAATAATAATAACAATGATAATAATAATAATAATGAGCCCCCAACTAACACCAACTGAGTCCATCAAACACCCACCCCCCCTCCTTCTGCACCCACTGTTTTACCCCCTCTGAATTCCTGTCAGCTACTACAGGTGGCGTTGTGTCATCTATAGCCCTCAGATAGCTAGACTGTCTACACCATCAGCATCCCCTACATCTCCTGCACCCTTACACATGCTACACACTCTGCACACTCATATTATCCCCACACTGCTGTGGCTCCTGTCACAGGGTGGAGCAGGACACACACACACACACACACACACACACACACACACACACACACACCATTCCGTCCTATCCCATGAGCTGTGGAGTTGTGGACACGTCCCATCCCCGAGGAGGAGGAGCTGTGATGTCAGGCAAAGCAAACTCCAAGTTGGAGACGTTCATCAGGAAGATTCTCTGCAGAACCATCAGTACCTTCATCATTTCATCGCTCTGTGTCTGTCTGTGAGACAGTCTCTGGAGCTCTACTTTGTACTTTCATATTTACTCTTCGGGCTGTGTTTACCTGGTTCTGCTCCCCATGGCTGGGCTCAGCTCGCTGGATGCTGTCAAGCGGAAGATCCAGGATCTGCAGCAACATGCGGACAATGTCGATGAACATGCGCGGCTGTTGGAGCGTGAGCTGGAGAGTGAGCGAGGACTGCGCATGAATGTGAGCTCTCCGCCGTGACCCGGGCTGCGAGGGGGATGCTGCTGTCTAGCCAATGTGGATCTATCAGGTCCTTCAACTGCTAACATCTGGAGGTGACAGTGGTTCCAGAAGAAACAGGAGACCACCACAGCAGCCCCATATGCATCTTTCAAAAGGTCCCCCAGACTGGTTTGTACAATGTGAGGGGCCTCCTGAGGTTCAGTGTCCAGCAGATCAGAGTATCTTCAGGAGGTCAGGGTGTGTCCAGCAGATCAGTATCCAGGAAACCAGGGTGTGTCTTAGAGAACTATATGGAGACCCTCCTGCAGACTCTTCTCTAGTGGACACTTGGAGCCCTGCAGATGGGATGTCATGTCTTCATTGCAGTTGGGAGGGACAGAACCTCAGGCTTCAGTCCTGTCCCATCTATGTTGACTCATAATTCTTGGTTAAATATGCTGTAGTAACTGATATCCAGAAATTACAGCACTGGATACCGTTTTACCCTGTATGGTAAATGTAACATGTTAAAGGCAAACAGTTCAACTCAACCAGATGTGTGTAGTGTCACTTTGAAAGGGTGTGGCTGAGAGGGTTATCGTTGTGATGATGCTATGACAGTTTGCCCCTGCTCATGGTTCCAGCTCCTGGAGATCCAGATAACCGGTGGAGTTTCTTCTCCTTCAGCTTCACAGCGACAGCAGAGCTTCAATTCTCTGAGTATGGGGCACAGAGCCCTGGGGAGGTCTTTGGTTAGGAGCTGCAGGATTACCATTATACCCTCAGACTCCAATCAATGTGCTGGTTGTGTGGTACAGGAGAACTTGCTGAGATGGTGTCTTCAGCAGGGAAGGAATGTGCAGTGAGTGAAGGTGTGTTGAGAAGAGTATGTCAGAATGATTATTTAGAGAGTTGGTGACTCTGGTTGCCCCTGTTAGGAAAAGTGACAAAATGAGAAAAGGAAATGCTGACATAGTTGGAGTTCAGAAGAGCAAGTTGAGGAGTGTGTTGAGAAGAGTTTGTAAAGTTACAGACATGTCTCCCTTCACACATGGCTTCATTTAGCTTTCGATTGGATTGCCGTCACAGTCTCCTGACTTCCCACCGCAAACACTCCGAGAGCCCCACCTAAGACAGAGGGGGTGTGGCCATGGGAGGGGTGGAGCCCTGCAGTCAATGAGAGAATGAGTGTGTAGGACAATGTGCCCAATGAGCTGCATGCTGTCTGACTGTTGACCATTTTCAGGCTCCATGCAATACTGTCTGCTCAGGGTCACACCTTTAGGGTACAAGTAGTTCTCAACTGTGGCAGTCCACATGTTCACACACACACACACACACACACACACACACACACACACACACTCACATTCAGATCATCCATCAACACCTGCCTGGGATCACGCTGTATCTCACGGTGACCTTTGACCTCTGATCACTGTCTCCTTCAGGCAGAGGGTGATGTAGCGGCTCTGAACCGCAGGATCCAGCTAGTGGAGGAGGAGCTGGACCGTGCCCAGGAGAGGCTAGCCACGGCACTGCAGAAGCTGGAGGAAGCCGAGAAGGCGGCGGACGAGAGTGAGAGGTCTGTGCCCAAGGTTCAAGCTAGGCTGGCAAGGGTGGGGGAGAGGGGGGCAGACAGGTGTCACTGACTGCTCACTCTCTATCCAACTAGAGGCATGAAGGTGATTGAGAACCGGGCCATGAAAGACGAGGAGAAGATGGAGATCCAGGAGATGCAGCTAAAGGAGGCAAAGCACATTGCTGAGGAGGCTGACCGCAAGTATGAGGAGGTGAGGAGACTCTGTGGGAGGCCTTACTGCCAGATGGGGGCGCTCCCTTGTCAGTCCCGCCTAACCTCTGGGGTGTCTGCAGGTGGCGCGCAAGCTGGTCATTCTTGAGGGAGAGCTGGAGAGGGCTGAGGAGAGGGCCGAGATCTCCGAGCTGTAAGTGTTTCCTTTGTGCTGTCCATCTCTTGCCCCCTGTGGTGGGCACTCACTGTTCCAGTTTCACTGTTTCTTTAATCTGCTGGATGGTGGAAGTTCTCATTTCCTCTGATCCACCTAAGGCTGGAACATCTCCACTGTGAAGCCCCATAGATGTCTTAGTTGTTGCCTCTCCTCACAGGAAGTGCAGTGATCTGGAGGAAGAACTCAAGAACGTCACCAACAACCTCAAGTCCCTGGAGGCCCAGTCAGAAAAGGTTTTCCTTCTCTGTGTGTGTGTGTGTGTGTGTGTGTGTGTGTGTGTGTGTGTGTGTGTGTGCGTGTGTGTGTGTGCGCTCACGCACGCGCATGCATGTGTGGATCATGACATCACCTGTTCCTCCTGCTCTCCTGCAGTACTCAGAGAAGGAGGACAAGTACGAGGAGGAGATCAAGATGCTCGGCGACAAGCTGAAGGAGGTGAGGTACCCCCCCATTATGGCCTTTGGTAGCTTGTTGCTCTTTTGATGACCTTTGCTCTCCCTCTTCTTGTCCGCAGGCTGAGACCCGAGCTGAGTTTGCTGAGAGGACGGTGGCCAAACTGGAGAAGACCATTGATGACCTGGAAGGTAGAACATGGCCCCATTTTTGAGTGTTTTACTAGAACATTCACTTATACCCCCCCCCTACTCACCTCAACTCTCTTGTTTCTGAGTTCTCTCTCTATCTTTTTCTCTTCCCCTCTCCTTCCTGGTTCCTCCTTCTGTGCCACGTCTCTTGCACTCCTGTCATTGTGCTGGTCCTGCTGCTGACCTTTGACCTCCAGATGAGCTCTATGCCCAGAAGCTGAAGTATAAGGCAATCAGCGAGGAGCTCGATCACGCCCTCAATGACATGACTTCCCTGTAAAGCCTGCTGTACTCCCTCCTTCTGTCCCACAGCTCCCTGTGTCTCTCGCTGCTGACAATCTCTCTGTGAAAATGAAACCTTCAATAAAAGCCTCTGTGTAGTGATGCAAACTGTCCTTTCTTTTTTCCCCCCCACATCTCCTTTCCATCATTCCCATCACTGCCTTTGGAAAATTCACACATTCATACACTGGTTCAAACAGGTGGGATCAGAAGTCTGTTCATAACTAATAGTTCACAACTTGGTTTTTTCATAGATCCAGTCACTTTTATGACCAAATTATAACTGAGAAAAGCAGAGTAATATAGATGTTTTGCAAATTATTTGCCGGTCACGTTCTGTAAAAAATCTTGGATCTAGCTATAATAAATAAAATGTGTTTTGTGAGACTATTTTAAATTTCATATTAACTTTGTGTTGCATTAAAATGAGAACAAATATGAAAAAAAATTCATTGTCATTGATCACTGAGTATCAGCAACACAAGACAAGAGCTGTAAACACTGTGAAAGTGAACTGAATGAAGGTGGTCCTGTACCCCTGTTTTGGTGCTCTGTACTGGCATTTATTGAGGATAAATACAAATCACGCTAACTTCATAAAAAAACAGAATATTTATAAAACAGATAAGAGAAAAATATATCATTAAAAAGAAAAATAAACAGGAAAATGTATCTTTAAAAATCCACAGCCCCACTGTTGATAATGCATGGGACCAGTATTACACACACGATGCTCTAAAGTGTAAACTTCCATGAAACTATGGACCAAAAAATGACACTTGATTAAGAATATTTATGATCTTGATGACACTGGTTCACATGTGTGGTCACCGACAGTGTGATGTGTGTTATGATGGTGTGAATGTCCATTATCCACAGGACTGAGATGTAAAATATAAATGAGATCAAGGCTGATGAACGCACATACAGTAATTCCATACAGGGCCTTTACCCTGATTCACATGGTTTCTCCCACAGAGAAACTGTCCTGCACCAAGGAGGAGAACCTGAAGATGCACCATGCGCTTGAGCAGACCCTGCAGGAGCTCAAGGACCTGTAGGAGGTGGGCAGGGACCCCAGTCCAGACGTGTCCAATTCCACTGCTCCTCCCAGTGCTTTATAACAGCATCACCTTCATCTGCTCATTTGTTTGTCTGTTTGTTCCTCCACACTATTTCTCTGTACTCCTGTGGTGGTGAGTCCTACCCCCATACTTATTTACACTGTGTGTTATTCATGAGCTCACGGGAGGGGTGTTCACATGGGAGGGGGGTCATAGAGGGGGCATCTTTAACACTTATTGGTCCATTTTCACCATGGTCATTACTGCTGACCGCACCCTGATTGTCAACTATTATTATTATTATTATTATTATTATTATTAATAATAATAAATGTAAGAACTTTCCTGATTACTGCCTCACTTGTTGTTTGCGTCTGCTCAGTGTGTGCATCCATGTGGCTGTGTGAACATGACGAATTTATTCTGTCCCCACGATGTCTCACTTTGTCTCTGTCTACTTGTCGCCCCCCCTGCCCCTCCCACTAAATGGCCACAAAGCCCTGCAAGGTGTGTCTCACTTCTCCTTAAAGCAGCATGCAAACAATGTCTTTATAGTCCTGTCTTCATTTTTTGCATTCAAATTACTTTTAACCTCTTTACAGAGTGAACTATGAGCATATTGTGCTGTTTTGGTATCTTTGGGAGTGCTACTTGAGGGCCACAGAATATAATATTACTGATCCCCCAACTTTGCATGAGCAAAGAGGGTTGCAGTTTTGTCAGATGAAGAGGCAGCAGAAATTGTTTATTTTACTACTGTAAAATTTGTGGTAATAAAGGCTGCCGAATTAGAACATCTTAGAGACAGACTCAGCACCATACAGTGGATCCTTTTGCATTTTGCTTCATATGAACAAATAGATGCGTCAAGAACAACAACGTATGTCGGGGATTTTTCCCCCATAAAAAAATGTTACTGTGGACCAGTGTGACATCATTAAGAGAGTGAAAAGCACACACATTGCTTCAGTGGGGCCCTGAAATTCACTTTGGTCAACTTTTGAAAGGCCTAAGATGAAAAAGGAAAGAACATGTAAAAGCTGTCGCACTGTTCAAATCCACGCTTTGTAGCACTGGGAACTAAGAGCCAACCGATGCTCTGCGGAGGCCACATCAGCCACATCGATCATGTATCCGTCCCCCTCGATCATTTTCCATCACTACTCTTTGTTGTTTTTCAAATAAATTACAACTTGTGTATTTGGGCATTTAACAATGGTGAAATGTAATGTCTCCTTCATTGCCACAGTAAACATGCAGTACTGTGTACGAAGTGCACACCGACATAGTAAAATTTTCCCCAATTTTTCAACGCCAGTATGGTATATTTTTAAAGATTCCTGTTTTATTCTCTTTATTTTGTTTGTTCAAAAGGGTATACTCTCTTATAGAGCAGGGTTGTTAGCTCGCAACCCCAGTGCAGAGCGGGATTATACACCTGAAGGAGGGGGTCCTGAGACCTGCTACTTCAGCAGGAGACTTTTGTTACTTTTTACTCGGATAGGAGTTTGTTAAGCGATGGACGCTTTGCATTGATTGACGTCTTTTTTGCAAAATGAAATTGAGAATTCAACACAGTAGGGCGTATCTTACAGTTGACTGATGTCCCAATGAACCAATAAAATTTCATAATCCCCTTCCCGGCTCCCGGGCGTCTTGTTGCTAGCACCGGGCGGGACTTCCGCAAAAGCGAGTAATATGGCGAAGACGTACGACTACTTGTTCAAACTGTTGTTAATCGGTGACTCGGGAGTCGGGAAGACCTGCGTGCTCTTTAGGTTCTCGGAAGATGCCTTTAACTCGACGTTCATCTCCACTATTGGTGAGTGGCGTATGTTCCTGTGGGCTGTGGATGCCCCCTCTGAGGCGGCTAGCCGCGTTAGCATGTTAGCATGGGGCCGCCGGCTGCGAACGGTTTTGGTGGCCTCCTTTGTCATATCCTCTTTAATGTCCTTTTTATTCTCTTTAAAATAACTCGGTCGAGTCCGTGCAGAGTTTTTCGAGGTCTTTGGGCCTGGGGGCTCGGTTTGTGAATCGGTAGCTGGAGGACATGGAGAGTCTCTATGGGTTCCCTTAGTCTTTGTTTAATCCCCATCGTCCAGTGGTGGACCACACTCACTGGACACAGGTGTGAACTGTCATTTATAGGCAGCTCTGTGGATTTTGGACCCAAAAGGTATTTCTCTCGTGACTTTGAGAACTTTATGGCAAACATTTGGAACCTGGTGCTGTCATTCCTGAGGAGTGGTCTCAGGTTCCTGTCACATTTCACCATGTGTCTTGTCCTGTCCCAGTCTCATTGTGATTCATCTCCTCCCCAGGAATCGACTTCAAGATTAGAACAATTGAGCTGGATGGGAAAAAGATCAAACTGCAGATATGGTGTGTATGGAACTGCTCCTCCGGTGCATTTCAGAATGTTGGTTGTGCCACATCAATGTGGTCAGGAAGCTATGCCCCATCGCAATGACCATCTTCATGGACCGCAGCGTTTTCTTTGTTACAGGGACACGGCGGGCCAAGAGCGCTTCCGAACCATCACCACGGCGTACTACAGAGGCGCTATGGTATAGCCATCCCATGTTATGTACCCCTGTCACACACACACATTTGTACCTATACAGCCATCCCATGTTGTGTACCCCTGTCACACACACACATTTGTACCTGTACAGCCATCCCACATTGTGTACCCCTGTCTCACGCACACACACATTTGTACCTGTACAGCCATCCCACATTGTGTACCCCTGTCACACACACACATCTGTACCTGTACAGCCATCCCACATTGTGTACCCCTGTCACACACACACACATCTGTACCTATACAGCCATCCCACATTGTGTACCCCTGTCACACACACATTTGTACCTGTACAGCCATCCCACATTGTGTACCCCTGTCTCACACACACACATCTGTACCTGTACAGCCATCCCACATTGTGTACCCCTGTCTCACACACATTTGTACCTGTACAGCCATCCCACATTGTGTACCCCTGTCACACACACACACATCTGTACCTATACAGCCATCCCACATTGTGTACCCCTGTCTCACACACATTTGTACCTGTACAGCCATCCCACATTGTGTACCCCTGTCACACACACACATCTGTACCTGTACAGCCATCCCACATTGTGTACCCCTGTCACACACACACACATGTACCTGTACAGCCATCCCACATTGTGTACCCCTGTCACACACACACATCTGTACCTGTACAGCCATCCCACATTGTGTACCCCTGTCACACACACACACATCTGTACCTATACAGCCATCCCACATTGTGTACCCCTGTCACACACACATTTGTACCTGTACAGCCATCCCACATTGTGTACCCCTGTCTCACACACACACATCTGTACCTGTACAGCCATCCCACATTGTGTACCCCTGTCTCACACACATTTGTACCTGTACAGCCATCCCACATTGTGTACCCCTGTCACACACACATCTGTACCTGTACAGCCATCCCACATTGTGTACCTCTGTCACACACATCTGTACCGGTACACATACACCTCCACGTAGACCTTACACTCTCGCCTCACTCTATACCACACATACTCACGTTCTCATCACATGGGTAGCTTTGTATGTAACTTTATGGTTGTACTGCACACATGTAATGTGTGGCTTCTTTCTTTCAGGGCATCATGTTGGTGTACGACATCACCAATGAGAAATCGTTTGACAACATCAAGAACTGGATAAGGAACATAGAGGAGGTATTTCGTGTGCTTTCAACTTTATGGACCAGTCTTTATCCTCCACATCAATTTCTTAAAAATGAATTTTTACCTTTTGGGCTATTACCCATTTTTTTTGAAAATGGATGAATTCTTGCATTCCCAGTTCTTCTTGGGGGTCAGTAAGACACTGATGGGGTGACAACTCACTACTAGGCAGATGCACAGCTCTTGCTCACTTTGTGTTGAGCCCATCTGTCTCTGTGTACTGTGCAGCATGCGTCAGCCGATGTTGAGAAGATGATTCTGGGCAATAAGTGTGATGTCAATGACAAGCGGCAGGTGTCTAAAGATCGAGGCGAGAAGGTAAGAATGAGACAGGTAGTGGTTGGTATGGCAACCAGATATGGCTGTTAGGCATGTGGCCAGAAAGGGTTCCTGAGCGAAGAAGGTCTGACCGAGTCTCTGTCCCCTCAGCTGGCTCTGGAGTATGGCATCAAGTTCATGGAAACGAGCGCCAAAGCCAACATCAACGTGGAGAATGTGAGTAACTGTGCCTCTACAGGGTGTCCAGCTTGTCACTGCCTGCAGCATGAATGTTCAGTAACTTTTTAGGTGGAGTTTGTTGCTTAACTGAAATCATGTCAGTCTGACTTTGGAAAGAGAACTAATTGTTTATAACTTCAGCTGAAGGAAACTCGGTTTTTATAAATATACATTCGTGTTCATATGTGTTTGTACCTTTCAAGTTAAAATTGAACAAAAAAAATCAGTATGTCTTACTAATCGTCAGCATTTAATTGGTGAGAGTCAAGAGGAAATAAGTTGTTGCTGAATAACTGACCCATTATTTTTCATGATGGGTGTTTCTAATGCTCTCTACTTGACACCTGTTCACTGTAACAGGTCTTTATAGCTCAAAATCACAAAGAGGGATCAGTCTGATTGTGGAAAATCATTGTTCAGGACCACACTAACTGTTAGTTTTTTCTTTTCAGGCCTTTCTGACACTTGCCAGGGATATTAAAGCAAAAATGGACAAGAAATTGGTAAGACTTTGACTATTCCCATCTGATGTTTGATATGTTTGAAAATTTGGAGAAATGAGTGGATCTGCAAGGATGTAGACAACTGGTTGGTCACCGGGTGCCACAGTGGTGTAGGACCTGTGATTTAAAGTGCAGTGTTGGTTCTGGATGCTTTATTGTAACAGGAGAACGTACCTCTGTGTGTTATAGGAGGGGAACAGCACCCCGGGCAGCAGCCATGGAGTGAAGATCACCCAGGAGCACCAGAAGAAGAGCAGCTTCTTTCGCTGTGTGCTGCTGTGACACCCAGGCCTTAGACCCCCCGTGCTCCCTGCCCCAACTGGAGACGACAGCACTTCCTCCATTTGACACCCCCCCCGCCTCACAGGTGCCCCCCCCCACCTTCCATCCTGAGGTGCATGCCTCCAGGCATCTCCATGTGGTGATGCAGCTCTTCTGCCTTTTTTGTTCTGTTTTTGCTCTCATTTTGAGGGTCCAAGGAGATTGTCCACTGTGGACCAGCGTGGCATCAGGTTTCCTCCACAGAGAGTGCCCATGTCTCCCGTCTCTGTCCCATGCACTTCTTGCCCACCTTCAGCCGGAGCGAGTCGATTCCTGTCAGCCCTGCGACTGTGACGCACGTTTGACGTGTTGAACTGCACACTTCTCGCATAACCGCAGCTCTGGGGCATTTTTGTTTTCATCTCTATCTTGAACTTTTCCAGTTGTTCTCACTCTGTCTTCCAGATTTGGTATTTTGCAGAAATACAGCATTTATTAAGCAAGAGTAACAGTCCGACTCGTGTTGAAGGCCTAGACCCCGTTCTTTACCTTGCTGTTGGAAACGAAGCTCCTGGGCAGTGACGCCTAAGACTCTTTTGCACCAATCTACTTACTTGAAATTATGCCTTTAATTTTAAGCATCAGGTTGACATTCCGTTGTCTTGTTGACTTTGTTTGTTTGTACTGTTGCTGTTCAGTGGTCAGTTCAGCTCTGTTTTCCAGTCCTTCCTTCAACACTGTCTTCCTTCTCTCTGTCTCTCTCTGCGGTGTTTGGGTGGTCAGGCTGGACAAAGGGGCTATTGCAATTAGTTTGCCTTGCATTTCCTTGTAAGTGCCAAACCCGCTTCCCTTTTGAAACCAGGCCCGCCCTGAACCGTGGCACAAGTCAGTGTGGCTCCCACATTCTACCTCTGTCTGGCTGCTCTCTGCTCTGCTGTTCATGTAAAAGTGTGACGGGTGACAGAGCATTGTTGTGGCTCCTGTCCGTCCATAGCACCCTGTCAATATTGTCCAAGAATGGAGAAATCTAAACTTGTAGGTGATATATAACCGAAAAAATGTCTTAGCAGCTAGGCTGCACCTACCCAACATGCTCAGCTCTGCTCTAGTTTACCATGGTACAACTCATCATGTGCGAGGTGCTCATCTCCTGCTTTGGACGGCTAACAAATGTCAAGAGCTCCAGTGTAAGGATGAAATGTACAAAAGGAGATGTGATTTTTCAAAGAGTGTGAAGTTATTTTCAAAAAATGATTAAAAAAATAAAATATTTTTGGAATAAACAGTGTTGGTACCAACCTTAATGATGGATACAATGAGGTGGCTGCTCCCTCACCTTGCTTGTTGAGCTCGAGGGTCAGGATGGTGCGCAGGGACCTCCAATGGGGTCCTATCATGTGAATGACACAAACACACAGATCCTCTCCTGTGGTGGAGCTCTGGGTGGCACTGAGGCTGCGCAGTGTGTAGCAGAAACAATGAAGGGAACTGCAGCAGCAACAGCCAAGGCTCCTGGGGGCATCCCTTCACTGCTCCTCAGGCATTCGTGGTGTTTGTCAGCGCCCATGTGACAGGTGTTTCTTTTACGTGCTAATGACCACGGCTTTCCTGCCTTACGAACTGCTCCTCAAACCCGTCTCCTGTAGCTCCTGCTGCTTTGCCGTCTTAACCCTCCTGCTCACTACATTCTTTCTGTATGCGACTATGCATCATTAACAGTGACATCTGTGCATTTTTGTACATATATAAGTAAATTGTCTTAGAAAGTCTTATGTGGGGGGGAGAATCATTTATATAAATCTTAAATAACAGGGTTGAAGTCGCTTCTCTCAACTTTTTGTTTGAGTGTATGTGTGAGAGAGAGAGAAATGGTTTAACTCAGTTGGGTGGAGTAGTGACAACTATTGTGACCACAAGCAGACTGTGCTCTTCCTTTGGAAGATGACATGGTACATTCAAAGGATAAACAGCTCTTCCGTTTTGGTCTTTCTCATTTTCTACCAAAGCTCTCCAGCTGTTCTGCAGTTCTCACATCTATAGCTCCCCTTTTAATTAAAACGCCCCCATTTTTTAAACATTTTTCCCTGACATCCAGATGTGGGCTCCAGTCACCCGCCGACTGGGTCGTTGACAGAGAGACTGTCCCAAGTCGCTCTGCAGTCCGCCCTTTATTTCAGCCAGGCTTCCGTCATGTGTGCATAGTGTTTCTTCATCTTTGTCCCTTAAGTATGTGACCCCCCCCCATGCGTTCAGTGTGGTTTGATGCTGCCTCATTTGGGCAACAGTTCCAGCATTTTGTAAGTCACTGTAAATGGTGTGAGCCAGAGGGATGTGACTGTACTGTACTTTAAAGTCACTGCACTCATCTGCGGTGGTGTAGATGTTCACTTTTGATGATTCATTAAAGATTCTGTTAAACCAGGACTTGGTTTTGTACTGTTTTACTGGTGTGTAAATGACTGGTGCAGACAGTTAAGTGCTGCAGCTGGTGTGTCAGGTGGATGCCTGTTCACAGCATCACAGTGATATTTACACTTAGTGGAATTAATATCCTGGGCCATCAGTTTGGTTAAAAAATCCACAGCAAGCAGAGCTGTTGGGTATATTTGTGTAGAGAGAACAAAGTGTTCAAAGCAGAAGAAAAAGACAATGGTTTCAAACCTTTCACACAAGGAGGTTTGTATGAGAGGGTTGGGGTTTTAAAAGGGAGACGAATGTTGCTCTTTCAGGAGTGTTAAGTGTATATTAAGAAAACTGCAGTGGTCAGATGAGTCCTCATGGTTCCTTGGATGTTGGCGGGGATGGCAGGGTGTCTTGAGGGCCTTCTGAGCTCCCAACCAGATGGTGTCACCTCCTTGTCAGCTCAGAGAACTTCCTCCCCATCTAACTCTCTTTGGGACCTCAGATCCTGATGTGGAATGTGCTGAAAGACAAAGGAGAAAAGATGAGATTGATTGTGGGAGAAGTTGGTGACCAGTGAGCCGAAGAAGCTTGGTTACAGTGTAATCTGGTTGACATGTGAGCTTCGTGTGATTTGCTTCCTGCTGGAGACGGAGCTGTTGCCTTTGCTGACGCAGATGTGAGGTTTAAGTTCACTTTTCCCTCTAAGAACCCAGACTTCCCCTACAGTCCCAGAAAGACCTGGAGACAAGATGAGGAACTCAACCTTCCCAGCATGCACCTGAGGAAGTCAGGGGCGCGGACGATCATGTGCTGGAAGTCATCAAGCGAAAGGCGCCCGTCGTTGTCCAGGTCGGCCTCATCGATCACCTTCTCGCACACCATGCGCACCTCGTCGTCCGTGAGTTCGCTGCGCGTCAGCTTGTTGAGCGTCTTCTCCAGGTCTGCCTTGCAGATGTAGTCGTCGTTGTTGAAGTCTGCTGGGGAACAGGGACACGCTATTGATCACCCGCAACACGCTTCAAAGTCACACCTGTCGGCGCCGCCACTCTCTCACCTTTCTTAGTTAAGCATTACCTGTCTCAGCAAGTCGGTTGGCGTTGCCACAAGCTCATCACCCTCCCTGTCACCTGACGCCTACCAGAACTTCCTCGCTCTGCCATTTGAGTGTGTCTGGGTTCTGGAGCACCATGGGAACTCAGCAGTGCCCTGGTGGTCTGGGCCCTGTGAGGGGGGGGGTCTTCAGGTACATGGCTTCCAGCTGGTGTAACGCTAGTCATCCTTTTCCTTTTAACAGTTCTGAATAATGCATACGAGGCTGTGACCTGCGACCGTGACCGAATGTGGTACAACAGTCAGAGCTGTTGGCTGAAACTCCATAGCGCCCCCTGTCCCCATGCTGAGCCATCATCAATAATCTCATAAATAATTTGTAAGTGGGCCTCCCGTTCTCTGCTGCTTGTACACAGATTTGGAAAAAGTAGTTAAGAAGTGTAACCCACAATGCACTGCGATCTCTGCTGTTCTGCCAGAACAGTCCCCCATCCCTCAGCCCCCGCCCGTACCAACGTGCCTTGGGCCTCACCATAGATCTTGAAGGCATAGTAAGCCTTGAGGTCCCGCGGTGCCATTTCGCTCAGAACCGAGAACATGTCAAGGAAGTCGTCCAGCGTCATGTTGCCCTCGCCGTCCTCGGAAAACACCTCAGCTATTCTCTGCCGAAAGGGGTTGTCCTGCGGCACGAGCAGCGGGGAAGGTCACAGTCGATGTGTGGTCACCATCAACAGTGGTCAGATTTGAAAATTTCTGCTGCTCATATTATTGTGGAACTAACCTATAGTAACTTCCTGTCCTTCAGCCATTTATACTCCATCACCACTTTCTCAAAAATAAACTGTAAATAGTATGTCTTATGTTTATGGAAGTATTTTTTGTCTGTTTTTCCTCTATTTTTGTTGCACTTGCTATGTTGACACAGTGCATTGCGAAAATATTGAAACGCCTATAAACAGTATATCTTTAACCGTGTGAAAGTGCCGAGTCACCAGGATAGAGATCAGTTTTACAGTAATACAGCAGGGTGTTGTTACTGTATCAGGTCAGGGTGAGTTGGTCAGCTGTGCTACAGCGTGACGGAAGTGGGGCTGGACCTACCAACCACCAGACTGTAACCGCTATGCCCCCTGCTGCTCGAGTTAAATGGAGCCTGTTTATTCCTGATGGTTCTGTTTTTTTTTTGGTTGCCTGGTGCTGTGTGTGATGTGGGAGTTACTAGATGGTCTGTGGTGAACTTCACTGTGGAGCTTCACGCTCCGCATACCATCCCCTGGGATCAGATGAGGCTCAAACCCAGCAAGGCCCCTGTCAATTAGATGCAGATGAATAATGGAGAAGCTGGCACGTGGCCCTCGTACCTTCAGCTCTGGCATGCTCCCGATGAGCTCGTAGGGCAGCTTCACGTCTGGCTTGCTGGTGTAGTCGAGTGGCACGAGCTGCGGCGCCAAGTCACGATACCGGTGGAAGAGCCTGGAACAGAGGGCTGAGTGGGATCCGTGCAAAGACGCAGCTGTGGGTTCAAGTCCTGCAGCCCAGTCTGAGTGACCCCTGCTTATGCACAGTGTGAGGAAGTGGCTCAGACAATGAGGAAGCTAGTGGCGTTCACAGTTTCTTACCGTAAAATCTCCTTCCTGGTGAAGAAGGTACAGTCCTGCAGACGGAAACACACACTGAGTCAAACTCCCAGCAGCACACTGTCCACTTAAGCCCACCAGTAAGTGTGTTGAACTGGTTCACGCTGGTGGTTACTGGTGTACCAGTATTGGTTTAATGACTAAAAAAGGCAACTGTGATGTTCAGGTCTGAAATAAGGGAAAACCGGGATGCGATTCAGTTAAAGCGCTACTTGCACTCAAATGGGGCGTCATGCCGAACGCAGCAGAACGCCATGCAACATTCAGCCTACTTTTGGTTGCTTAAAAGGTGCTTCTGTCTGTGTTTGGCCTCCATGAACTAGACCTTCCTGCTCAGTTGCATCTCGCTGCGAAACTGTTCTCATGTTCTGTCCTCCTCCCTGCCAGGGACCTAGGGATGAGGACACTCACTGCTGCCGCGTTCGTTGTGAAAGATCAGCCGTGGAAGGATGTGTGCGGGAGTTGTACCTGAAGCTGTGAAACCCACGAGGGAAACCGGCAGAGCAGTCACTCAGGAAGAGTGGTCACTCAGGTGGGGTCACTCAAAGAGAGGTCATTTAGGGAGAGTGGTCACTCAGCAACAGCAGTCACTCAGAGGGAGGTCACTCAGGGTGAGGGGTCACTCAGCAAGAGACACCCACCTGGTAGGCATCCAGCTGCTGGGCAGTGAAGACAGTCTGTTTGTTCCCCATCCTCTGTGGCCATCGGTCGGCAGCTCGGTCTCGACTGCTGCATCAGATCTGTGGATTATTCCTATATGAAATGTTGTAACAAAGAGCCCCCCCCACACACACACGCACACACACACACACACACACACACACACACGAGGTCAGGTTTCACTCGCTACAGCAGCCTTTATAATAGGGCTGTTTGACCGTTTTGTGCTGTCTGAGTGGCAGAGCCCTTTGAAGAGGAACTCAGGCTGCTGAACCCTGGGCCATCGACCCAGTGGGCTGCGTCTCCTGTTACATGTGGAAAAGTTGCCCTTTACAACCACAGCCATCAGGCAGTTGCTGCAGCACCAGCTCACTTTGTTTGGTGCTTTTTTCAAAGTGATGCAACACAAACCAAAAGAATATGAATCCAATTGTGTACATTAAAGTGCGGAATGGGAAGGATTTGTAGATTTGGCAGAACGGGGTGAGGAGATGTGGTTGCACAGCGACAGTGGGACAATAGCAGGACTGCTGAATGTCAGAGGGTGGCGCTGCAGAGAGGTGCCAGTGGGGCTGTGTGCTTGCTGAACTGGACACACTGGGAAATGCCCACGGTGAGGATGTTCTTCTGCAGGGCTTGTTCAGCTCTACTTCGCACCTCTGAGCAGCTCATGAAGTGCTTCCCTTCAGACATCACTTGTCCAACATAGGATTGAATCCCAAAGTGCCCACATGTTGTGCAGAAACACAGATGTAAAATAAATGTTAATAATTTCAATATTTCCCAGATCACAGCAACAGGTTCCCAGTAAATGTTTAATAGTTTTACATACAAATAATTTACATATTTACAAGTGTCACAATGTGGAGCATATATTAACATTTCTAAATATTTACATGATGTACAGTGTTGCATAGCAACACACATGACTGGAAGGTTTCATGGAGTTGAGCCACAAGCCTACAGTCAAATGTACACGTCCTTTTCCTCTTCCACTCATCCCATTGGTTCCTCTGCTGTGACGTCCCGCCCTCGATCTGTCAGCACCCAATCAGGAGGGTCTACAGCAGTTTGCTCCCCACATATACATGAGTGGGTGTGGTCAGAAACTGCGAGGCCCCTTAGTGGCAGCCACAGCTCCCTGCCACCATGTCATCGTACTGCTTGAGCACCACGTTCTCCTCTTCGTCGAAGTAGAGCAGGTTAATGGAGAAGAGCCGGTCGGGTACACAGCAAGGGGTCTGGACGCCTGGCACCACCTTCAGCGTGTGGATGATGGACTGCACCGTGGCGTGGTTTGTCGCCCGCATGTTCTGGCCCAGCGGGAAGGAGCAGGAGCCCGTGCAGTGGTAGGCATTGTAGCCCCGCGGGGACACAATCCAGCTGGACCAGCCAATCTCCTCAAAGTCCACGTAAAGCGGCACCCGCTGGCACGGCATCACCTGCGCCCCCTGTGTCCACTCGTTCTCCAATGAACGGGCGATGCGTGGCTTGGTGGGGGCGTCGCTTCTCTCTGTGGGTGAAAGCAGGAATATTGACAATGCCACAGTGTAGCCCAGCACGGCACTTTCTCACAGCGAGAAACTAACACACTTTGGTTCTATTAATGCTACAGCCTTGCCCCATTATCTTGGCAACCTCACACCTCTGCTCGCCATGCACAATGTGTCACCGTCTGCACAATCCTACCCCATTACGCCGCCACTCGCAACTCATGGCAGCACTGAAATACTCCCCATCGGGTCGCTAACCTCACCTCTGCCCAAAAATGTATGTTAGAAGGATGTAGACAACATAACCAGGTAAGACTGGATTTGGTTTTGTACCCAGAGAAGTGGAACGACGACCATCGTCGCTGAACAGGACCAGCATGGGCTGTTTGCTGTGGTGGTGATGGCGCCCCGAGGCAAAGCGCAGCAGCCTGGAATCCGTTTGGCTCCCACCCAGCACTCGTACCATCACTGTCAGCGCCAGGTCCCCGTTCTTGTCAGCCATCCAGGAGCGGACCTTTAGGGATGACAGGAAGAGCGTCTGTCAGAGCAGCTGGACACAGAACAACCGAATGAATCAATCTAATCCACACAAGATGGACACTCACTGCATGTGTGATGGAGAAGACCTCCCAGCCACTGGAATGAACTGGAACCAGTTTGGAGGAGAGTAGCTTCTTCTCCTGGGTTGAGTTTGACCCGCTGGTGTCTAGCAGCTGGTAAACACTAACCTGATGAGAAGAAGACCCCCTTGATAACACTGCCATACAGTCAGCATCCAACACACCTGTAACATGGGGGGCTGATCTACATGGACTTTAAGGAGATTGGGTGGTCTAGCTGAATTGTGTCCCCGTGGGGCTACAAACACAAGGAACCTTGTGGTTCTCCGTTCATTGATGTGAAGGAGTTGATGTGTTACCTGGTAAAAGTGATGCCTGTTGAAGGTCAGGGGCTGAGAACGAAGTTTGAAGAGGTGCAGTTCCGCTGCTAGGACCTTCTCATTCTTGGTGACAGAAGATAAGTTGAACAACAGCTTGATCTGATCACTGTGGACTATAAAACAGAATAATGCTTAAACTGACCACAAGAACAAGCAGAATTATGAACGTGAGAAACAAATCATATCAGTTTTCATACATAAACTGAGTCATCGCGTCTGTCACATTTATATCTCATCTAATGTTCCAGAGGGACCGGTTGTTGACCAGACGTTTGTTCACTAAGGAGAAAGTGTGGAATGAAATGAAACGTAATAAATATAAAGGAAGTGTGTCCACGAAGCAGTTTTTTAAATTGTTTTCTAGGTTCTCTAGATGTTCATCCGCACGGTTTCTCTTACGTTTGTCGAAGAAGCTGCGCACCGTGTTGCCCTCCAGCAGGTCGGGATCCCTGGTGACACCGTCCCCGTCAGCCACCGCGTTGAACAGGTCCACCATGTATTGCGGCGGCTGCTTGTGGCCCCTGCCGTTGGGGGGCGCCTCCATGCCGAAGACCCCCAGCAGCCGCCGCAACGCCTCGGAGCGCATCTGCTGCGGCTCATCCATCTGGCGCTGCGGCTCATCCATCTCTCGCTGCGGCCAGGAGCTGCACGTGGCGAGCAGCGCCGCGAGCACCAGGAGGGACATCGCGCAGGAACCAGGAGCGGCGCGGGACAACATAGTGGAGATGATGCTAGAACGCTGATATCGGGCTGTTGAGATGCTGCTCTTGTCCTGAGATACTCAGTGGAGGCGGGTAGATGTTGAGAAGATGCAGAAGCTGGTCAGATCCAGGTCTTGCGCTCAGGACTCACACGCATGGAGCCTGAGGAGCTGTAAGGTGGAGCCTGTTTTATACTCGCCCTGGAAGAGCAGCTCCGAGCAGCGACCTCCAGTCGGAAATGCAAATAAACAGCGAGGGGAGGTGAGGAGCGCTGATGGAGCTGGTAACGAGGTGTGAACAATCACTTCACCTGTGCCCAGTTCCTGTCACTGGCTGCTCTGCTTACACACTTTTGACACACAGATCTCAGAGTAGAAGTTGTAAGATCTGCAGAGCACAAGTCACGTGTGTAATATGTTAGGATGAACAGTGTTCATGATCATGGAAACGCTGGGATCATGGAGGTCAAGGAGCTCCTGGCTCTCAGTGGGGGGAGGGGGGGGTTGCACTCCTCGGGAGGTCCAGCTCCTCCCTGTGGATCCATTAAGGTGCACAAACGAGTTGGATGTTCTGCTCTGCAGGAACCTCGACAAACCCACGGCTCACCGTGGTGTAGGTGACCACGCCGAGCACCTGTTCAAACACAGGTGGAGGTCGATCTTCTGCATCTCCCGGAGCGCAGCGTGGAGAAGGAGAGCCGCTCTCACAAACAACCCTGTACACCACAGCTGGAGATGCTGCTTTATTCTCCCAGCTGCGAGCAACGAACGTGGATAAAGAATAACTTTTAAGTTTTTCATTCCGATTTATGACTGGCTGAACTCAGTTGTATTTCATTATTTGTAATATACCTTTAAATGTATTTGTGTAAAATGATATTTTACATATTATATCTAGAAATGCAACTCCGCTTAAATCGGACTTTAAGACAGGGAATTGAACTTTTTGGCGGGGGGGGGGGCAAAAAATGTTATACAAAAAAACCGGGAGGAGGGGTTGAAAGAAGAACCTCGCCCCCCCAGAACCTTGTGCGTAACTTAGAGAAAATGGTCCTGATTTCCCCCGTTCCAGAAGTTGGGTTCGCGATGGGAACCGCCGGTCTGTCATGCTTCCAGTTTCCCTATGTTCCCCATGTCCCCCAGTGTCCCCCAGTGTCCCCATGCCCCCCTGGGGGGGGGGGGGGGCTGCACAGCATTTTAAGTTCCTTCCCTCAAATCCCCCCACCGCTCCTTTGGGGGCCTCAAACCCCCCACCTGGGTGGCACTAAATATGAAACAACCACTAAACAGCGCCCCCCCTTCCACCGAGAGGACAGTAAAGGACAGTAAAGATCTCAGATCTACACAGAAGCGCTCTGGTCACACACCTTTGTCACACATCGCACGTAACTGCCATTAAAAATGCACGCTGGACGCTGGGTCGCGTGCGGAGCCATAAACGCGCAAGTCCCGCGTCTGCAAAAAGGTTATAAAAATAGTTTGAATGTATAAAAATGTAAACTGAATGAATTAGTATCTGATTTGTACGGGGACTTTAAAATGGCTGTATTATATTAGGAGTTTAAAATCAATACGAGTTAATACGAAAGTGCGGCTTTATAGTGTCTGTAGGTTAACGGTGCCGCTATAAACTGGGGGTTGGAGGGGGGTGGAGTGGGGTGCGGGTAGGGGGGGGGCTGTTTGCTGATCCAGGTGTGCCAAAGCGCTGGTTCAGAAAAGCCCAAAAGTCAATAAAAACCGACATTAATTGTTCACCACAAATTGGCGGTGCTTTGCGGTAATTGGCGATTTAAATAACAATAACAGCGGCAGATGTCAACAAACACACCTGCTGTTACCCAGCAGCACTTGAGTGGATTAATCTCATTACATCAATTAGCATCCAGCGGTATAAATACCCCCCCCCCCCCCCCCCAGGGGGTTTTTGGGGGGGTTTTT
>UFQX01000703.1:205339-272460 GCA_900497675.1 Arapaima gigas
CCCCCCCCCCCCCCAAAGAGGTCTTTTAGAGGGGCTTCTATAGTTCTAAAGAAGGAACTATTGCAGAAGAGTTGAAGGAGAGCCTGTTTGTGGCTCAGTTTTCATTTCCAGCTGCAGTTTTTCTGTTTAGAGCCACTGTTTTTACATATTTTATTAAAAACTTAATTTTATACATATAATACATATTATACAAGATGGAACCTGGAAGGTAGTGAAAGTGTCTGCGTGGTGGTCATGTCCACTTCAGCATGTGGAGATTCCTACACCCCCAAAGGGTCCAGGCTGGAGCGTGCAGCTCCGAGGGGCCCTGAGTTAGGAGTGAAGATGGTGCTGTCCTCAGCTGCGGCACAGGCACGAGGTGATGGCCAGGATGGTATGGACGTGGCCCTGCTGGCTGCGGAAGGTGTGGGACTCATAGCCTTGGGGGACGCAGGAACTGGCGGGACCTCCAGCCCACAACAGACACAGCTCTGTGTCTGGGGAGCTCCTGAATGGGACACAGTAGGGTCAGGGGGGTCACGTGGACTGTGGGGTGTCTTTCAAAGACTGCAGCTTCATAAATAGACACAACAGTCTTATTGTGAAAAGGTGTTGCAGGTGCTGCACACCTGTGAGGACTGAGGGGGAGGGCCAGAGGAGGAGAAGTTGGATGGTGTGAATATGGAGGATTGCCAGCTTTGTGTTGAATCTGTAGGACTGAAGTAAATGAGGTGCATGTGTGTCGAGCAGCTGTGCTCACCTCAGGAGGCATCTCTTCCCTGCTGTACAGCTCCCCAAACATCTGCCCACATCAATTTCCTGGAACATCAGCAACACAAAAGAGAGGAGGTGGTGAATTCACAGTAGGGGGGGGAAGTAGGAGCAGGGGAGTGCTGTCTCCTGTGGAGGCCATTTGTGTAGTATCACTAAAGGCCTCTGCTGGGGGGGGGGGTCAGGTAGTCGATGTTCAAACACACCACTAAGATAAGGGTTCAGAAAAGACAAATTGAGTTTGTGTAACTTTGTAGCTCTTCACCTTATATGATTAATGACATAAATATCAGAGACAGTTAAAGTGAAAACTAAACAGACTGAAGGTGTTCCTTTGACTGCTGAGGTAAATTTTTAAACCCTGCAGAACCTGAACTAGAAGAGGGCTGTTCAACAAGCTGTGAGACCACTGACCACCCTGTGCCTGCTGTTACTGCTGTGTGACCACTGTGATCTGAACCTCTTCCACTGTCTGTTGCCCCTTAGGAATCCTCATGGTGGTGGTCCATTGTGGGATCCCCTTGACTCTATCAAACACCTCCAGGTCTGTGAAGTTCTATTGGACATGAGGTGTCACCTTGACCTTCTCCTCCTTGACTCCACTGGTGTGCACAACCTCGTAGTAGTACTCAACATGGGGGACACGGTAGCAGCTCTCCTTGAGCTCGCAGGAAGCCACTGTCTGGATGATCTCTGATCTGTTGGGCATCTCCAGCTGCATGGACTTGAGCTTGGCTGGAACGCAGGAGAAACCTGCTGGATGGATAAAACACAAGCGCAATCATAGGAGAGCTCCAGATCTTCAGCAAGCAGGATTAGTTACGTGTGGGGTTCAGGGTTGGGCTCAAGGTTCAGAGTCACTTGAGAACTGAGGGTCGAGGTTTAGTGGAACACGCACCTATAGGCCCGTTGGACCCGGAGCACTTTCCCACGTCCAGCACGGACTCATAAGGCGTTTCAAAGTAGAATGTCTTGAGTGAAGGGACACGGATACATCGTGGGGGACGCGGCTCACAATGGCACTCCTCCACCACCTCCACCTGGCGCTCACCATCGAGCAATAGCACGTGCTCCACCCGCACATTGGCTGGTGCACAGTCTGCATCCACGCCGCATGAGGGGACCTGCTCTGGGGGGCGCTCTGCTGAAGTCACATCTCGCGCCCTCACCTGAACCAGGGGCAGGAGGGCAGAGAGCCCGCAAAGTTTATAAAACACACATTCCGAGGTGTCTGAAAAAAACATTCAGTTACAAGTGAGGTCGGTTGACTGAATTTTTTTGCATTTTGGAGAAATTTTTACTCCCCCCCCCCACTTTTCTTTGTACATTTATACCCAACTTGAACTGACTGCTCCTTCTAGTGGTTTCCCATGCAAATGACAGCAGTGATTTCTCACCTTCTTGCTCCTCAGGTACTCCAGCATGGAGGTGTGTTTGAAGTTCCCTGACGGTTGAGGCTCATACAGCGGGGGGCTGACAGGGTCTGTGGAGGTGATGGTGCAGTGTATTCTGCATGCACCCACATCCATGTTTATGGGCTGTAGAGAGACGGCTAAGAGGAAAGGAAGCAGAAATGTGACAATATTGTCACACTTTACATATAATGAGGAACAGTAACCAGGTCTGGACCCCTCCCACTGGTAACAGGTCCAGCCTGCCCCCCCGACTTCACTACCTTGTCCCACGTAAATGAAGTGACTTTGCCTCTTGCAACACACTCGCTCCATGAAGAAGTTGCGATGTTCTCCCCTCCAGGCCATTTCCGTTGCCCCTGAGACACAAGAAGCAACATGTCAACCCCACCCCTCAGAGCCTCACCCACAGAACCCCCCTGTGACCCCCAGCCTGTGTGTCTGAGGCCTTTATTTTCTACTTAGTCCTTTTTACTGAAATCTGTGTGCAGTGCAACGAACTAAATCGGTGCAAATCGCTGAACATTATAAGTCACTTTGGAAAGAAAGGTCAAATAAATGAATGCGAATGTAGAAATGACACAGTCTGAGGAAGGTGACACTTTGAATCTCTGAACAGGAGCTACAGTAACAATAAAACACTACAGAGAAGTTCCAACATGCAATAAGCTGGTACTACTGAAAACACACATCACCTGAGAAAAACCAGAACACGAAATCAGCTACTAACACATATACAAGAAAGCAGAGGGGTTTTGTGTGTGTGTGTGTGTATGTGTGAGAGAGAGATGTATAACATGTCTGTTAAGAAGCCCTGTGTTGAGCATGGTGGGAGGAGTTACTCACAGTGTGCGCAGAGGGCAGACAGAGTACGTGTAGTGTGTGTGTGTTGTGTGCATGTTGTGCAGCGGGAGAGCTGCAGGAGCTACTCACAGAGTGTGTGCAGTATGATGAGGATGAGGAACAAGCAGGGTGGCAGTGTGTCCATGATGAGGGATCCCGGCATCTGATGGCCCTGAGCAGTGGAGGCCACCTTTATACCTGACAGTCTCCTTCATACCCCCCACCTGGGGCTCCACACTTGGGGCCAAAAGCAGATAATCAAATTTTCACAGTTGCGCTTCAAAGGCTGTCCTGGGGTGACCCCACACCCTTCCTGAGGACCCGTGTAGAAAAGTTTCGCACCCGAGACCTTCGTAGCTCAATTAGCTGCTTAAACAGATTTGGACCCTTATGCTGGAATCCTCTCAAAGGGCTCTGAGACCATTAATGATGTCGCGTGTGGAGAGGAGGCCTTTTGCAACTCTGTGTGAGACAGAAAGTTTGTGAGGTGAATAACTAGCCTTGGGGGCTGGGTCAGAGTGAGGGACGGGATGAGACGTGGTGTCAACCCCACACTGAGTTAACGTGTCACCAAATGGTGCAGTGGCGACTAGACGGGGCCCTTTAAAGGACCTCCTGACAGAACCACACGTCTTCCTAAATCTGTGGATCAGACGGTGTGTCTCATCAGCATTTCTGCAGATGGACGTCCACACTGTACCTGTCCATCAAAAAACCACAGTGGTTTTAATCATTTATGTGTTTTTCTTTTGTCTGGGTGTGTGTTGTCTTTACGTCTCTAGGATGTGTGACTGGTCTCAACTTCTCCATGGCCATTGTTTGTTCTCCTTTCACACTGAATTCCACTGCAGAACAGCAGAACATCTAACACTTTTCCACATCTACATTCATTAAATCATGGGATGCTTTTCTTCAAAGTGACATATAATTGAGATTAAACAAAGTGCATCAAAGAAAGACATGAGTCTTAGACACAGACACAGGATAATCAGAGCACCACTTGAGTGTCTGATGCCACCACGTTGCTGGTTCACATCTCTCAAGAGGTTGCCCATGGAAGCGACGTTCCAACAGCAAATACATAGATTATCACAGCAGAAGGTGCTGGACTCACACAGGAAGCCAAAGGAGACATTATTCATTGGAAATCACAAGCATATTAATGGGATTTTCTTTTTAGTTTTTAGCAGACACTACTTGTCCTTCAACATCCCTATGTGACTAGGTTTGGATCCTGATGACACTTGTCTACCGATCAGCACTTGGCCTTCCTTCACTCTGGACCCATGTGTGAGACCTCAAAGCTCAGCTGCTCCCAACAGTGGAAAAAAGCAGCTTGTAGAACTGCAGTCATATGTGGTCACGTTTAACTGCTGGTGTCACTTTTGGAGACCAAGTTTAACCACAGCTGATCATGCCTGCATTCGATGTCACAATGTGGCCTAATCCTGCTGCAGGCTGAGGTTTTATACAGAAAACTTTACTGTCTGCTGCGAGGCGGCGCAGCACGGCGCTGGTTCAGTGAGTCGCAAGTCTGCTCTTCAAAAGCTACAGCTGTGGTCATCTCTCCTGGAGACATTAAAACAGACTCGAGACTCACGTGAACAATCAAATGGAGGGATGGTGGTTCAGGTCATTTTCTTTGGGGGTGAGAACTTGCTTCTTCTCAAGGGCAGGCTGTGTGAGGAGCTCAAAGGGACTTCTGATTTGAAGCTGAACTTTACAATCTGAGCAGATGGCGCAAACAGACTCCATCCAGAAGGTTCCCAAAATGCTGATGAAGGTGAAAAACTGGATTCTGAATGAGTTTTTTTAACCTCATCTCTGGTGAAACTGAGGTATTTGTGGTGGGTGTTGGTCCAATCAGTTTTTGATACTCACAGACCGAACTGTGCTGAGTGTGTTAAAAATATGGCTGATTATTGGACATAATCCTTTCATTTGTTTCTCACATTACTGCACTGACTACGTTTCAGTTGGAAAATATAGCTATACTAAGGTGAGTATTATGTAGGCAAGATGCTGAGAAGCTGGTTCATGCCTTTGTTTCCCCTGTTATCAAGCTGTCCATATGACTACATCTAGTCCCCTCTGCCCCCTTTCCCACACTCAGCTTTTATACACTTTGCAGACTCCATTCAACTTGTTTTAAATGTTTAATTTTTAACAGTGACAAAAAGTTATGGATAGAATGCGTATAGATAGAAGTTATAGAAAATATCCAAAATAAAAGAAAAACACTATTGTACAAAAATTCAAAATGCATCAAATGAACACATGTAAATGTGAGACTTTTTTGGAAAGAGCATCAGGCTGTGGCTCTTCATCGTAACTTGGAGTTTTCCTTTCTGCTGGTGTCAGTCCAAAGTGCCTGGACAGAAGGGGACAAAGTGACACGGGAAAATAGTGGCAGTGGACCACTAAGTCAGTCAATTCACCTCAGCCCAGTCTCTGTCCACCAGTCTTTATGACAACAGTTAAAAAAATAACAGTTAAAGCTGAGATGAAATGAGCCTCCTACCTTCCAGAAAGGCGAACTCATCGATGGCCTCGATAGCGCTGTCTGGTGGCGGGAGACAAGTGATGTCAGGAGAAACACTAGAGGGCCAGCGGTCAAACTCAGTCAAACAGGAGGATGGTGACTTACCCAGATCTTTCCTCTGAAGGGTCTTCCTCTTACCCTGTTGGGCATAAACCAGGGCATCCTTGGTGATCATCTCCACAAACAGCTCCTGCAGAGAAACATTTAGTCACGGTCACTGCCAGTCATCATCCCCACCGAACAGTGAATTCATCCACCAGCCGTGGTCCTGTCTACTATTGATCAGTCCATCATTGGATATCTCTCTCTCTCTCTCACACACACACACACACACACACACGGCA
This sequence comes from Arapaima gigas, assembly GCA_900497675.1. Taxonomy (NCBI): domain Eukaryota; kingdom Metazoa; phylum Chordata; class Actinopteri; order Osteoglossiformes; family Osteoglossidae; genus Arapaima; species Arapaima gigas. The sequence goes on from UFQX01000703.1 coordinate 211,231, forward strand.
GGGGAGTGACCAGCACGTGTCTCTGGACTGTGGGAAGAAACCCACGTGAAGAACATGCAAACTGCACGCAGACTGAGTCAGATTCAAACCCACAGCCGGGGTGTGTGCAGCAGTGTTTAGGTTACGGTAGTTACAGTGTCAGGTGTGGACTGCGTTCCGGTACCGTGGCCTTGGCGATGGCGAACACCGACTCCTGGCTGGCCAGAGACACGTCCGGGTCCGCCTTCATCAGCGCCTTGATGCGGGACAGCGGCAGGCGGGCCAGACGGCTCTGGCCGCCCGCTCCGCCCGGTGCCCCCGCAGGCTCCTCAGTCGCGGTGTTCTCCCGACCATCGTCCTCCCCCTCCGGGCTGCCCCTCTCGGCCACAGCGGCCGCCATTGTGCACGCCAACCGCCCGTAGAGTGAGAAACGCGGCTGCTGCTGCTGCTCTACATCCCCCCCGAACGGCGCACTTAGCGTAACCCACATGAACTGACCCCGACACACGCCAAATCTTACGCCATTAACGTAATTCACGACCCGGAAGCGTCGCCTCGCACTCTCTGCACGCGCAGGTTTACGTACCGAGCGTACGCTCTCTGGTGAATTACGCACGCGTCGGGTCCGCTCCCGCCAAAAATCTGATCCTGTTGTTCAGCTCCAGCAGCGCAGCGAACCACCTGCGAGACTGTGACACAGATATTAAAGTATTAATATTATTGTAATGAACTGGGACAGATTTGCGAAGGATAATAATGAGGTTAGAGGAGCCAACAGATTAACGTGCTGTTAAAAATACATCACGTGCGGTTTTAAGAGTTTAACGAGTGTGAACTGTACTAGCAAGTGTTTTACTAAAGTTTTCTTTATGTGAACTTGCACAACAGGGATCTTATGCGTCACTCTCTCCGCACGAGAGCGTCTTATTAATTCTGTGTTCCTTTATTAGTTTTTTTTTTTTTTTTTAATATAGCCCGCGGTGTTTTGCCCCCTCATATTCACTACAAAAAAAACGATACTTAATGAACTTTAATAACTTTACGGCAAATTTTTCTGCCTCTCCGAATTTGTAAATGTACTAAATGTTTGAACCCCCCCCGCCGTCCACGCGCCCGCACACGGCTCCCTGATCCAGATGCTGTTCAAAGCGCTCGTGCCGCCTGATCACGTGGCCTCGCGTGCCGCTAGGTGTCTGTGCTCCCATGTTATAAAAATGACCGCGTTCATAAACTATATATAGTTTTTCCCTGATAGTTACTTGCAGGATGGTAATGATATAACAGTAATTCTTATAATATTAATGTAGTGGCTCACGCTACTCAAATGCGGCACCTCGAGCCTAGAGGTGAGTACCTGTCAGGTAACCAACCTTTTCAGAAGAATAGCGCTGCGGGAGCTGGGGCTCTTGAGTCTGGGAGTTGTATTGTCATGTATTTTAGAGATATATTTACAGACCTTTGTTATATAAAATATTATTTACTCACTTCTCTGACAAGGATGGTCCCACAGTGTGAAATGGAACAGCATGTCTTGAGGGAAAGAGGGTGAGTGAAATGAGTTTTATTATCACTTTGCTGCTTTCCCTGCTTTAGTTTCATCTGAAGATGCTCTCAGGTGAACAGAGACGCCCCCTCCCACACACACAGTGAAAGTGAGACCTGACAAGTGTCTGCTTTTCCCAGGTTTTGCCTGCTGAAGGTCAGTACACCTGTCTCCCCTGAAGCTATCTTCAAATGGCCAGGTTGCAGCTGAGGGTCACAGACACCTGGACGCTAATCTCACCTGACTTCCTCACACGTTTCAGTCTAGAGGTAAAATCATCTGTAAAGCCTGTCTGAGGGCGGACTGTCTGGAGGATTAGTGCCTACAAACAGTGCATGGCAAGCCACACCTGCATCACACAGGTACTCTTCAGAGGAGGCTGCCGGCGTGTACTGTCGTTCTTGGTCCAGTGCTGGATGCTTCTCTCTTTGCCATACAGAGGGGTGCTTAAGGTGTCTGACGAAGATCTGAAAGGTGTTTCAAGTGTCACCAGTGGAGAGCCAGAGGACGGTGTTGCACCCCCAGGTGTTCTGCAGACAGCAGGGGACCCCCAGCAATGTTTCTGAGCAGGCGGAGAGCTGTTAGAGCTGGCAGAGGGAGAGTGCTCTGTAAGTACCTGCGAGCCCCTGCAGGCTCAAGTGCATTGATACTGTTTTTTTCTGCTGCTTCCATTTACCACATTCAGTTAACTTGGTTAATGTGGTGAAGGTTATTCTGGGCACCCTGTGCTCCTTAGACTCATTAGATCTGTTGGTTGCAGCCCTGATGGGTTGTGTCTTGGTCTCATGCTGATGTGGTCACCTGTGTGCTGCTGTGTTAGTTTGCAGGTTGTTCTTAATGAGTCACTACAGTGAGCGCATATTTTTGGCTTTTAGTGGTAGTGTTTGCAGGGCAGAGCCTCACCATGAAAGCACATTTCACACCTGTGAACACTCCTCTTCTTCCCCTCACCTTCACAGGGAACAGGGCTCACAAGGGACTTCGCACCAAGAGGGACTTCTGCTCCAGGAAGGGCTCCACATTGGCCACACCCACACAGAAGGTTGGACTGATGACAAAGGAGGTTGAGATGTCCCTGCCCACTGCAGTCACCACAGAAGACCAGCAGGTGAGGCACAGCCCCTTTGAGAGGGTGCTACACGACATGGCCCATGATGAGCGTGTGGTCAGCGACCTGGTCCTGGGCCGCCGCGTTGCCTTCTACGAACTGCGTGGGGAGATCGGCTCTGGAAACTTCTCACAGGTCAAACTGGGAATCCACGCATTGACCAAGGGTGAGTCTTCAGGCTCTGGGTTCAAGGGACAGGGTCGCTTCAACCATCGTTGTGTGTTTTCCAACAGCAGAGTGTGTTTGTGTCTTTGTTGCAACGCAGGTGGGCATGTAGTCGGGGCTGCAGTCAGGTAACATGCAATAGTAGAGGGCATATGGTAGAGTCCACTTGTGTCTGGGTTGCTATAGCAACCCAGTGGTCAATAGGTGCAGAATGCACCAGTAGATTGTATCCAGGTGGTGGTCGTGACATCTCTTCCCCCTCTTGTTCCTCACACCCAGAGCGGGTTGCTATCAAGATCCTGGACAAGAGTCGTCTGGGCAGAAAGTGGCAGGGGCTGCTGGCCTCAGAGGTGTCCTGCATGGAGAAGCTGTCACACCCCAACATTGTGCGCCTCTATGAGGTTCTGGAGACGCTGAAGCGCCTGTACCTGGTCATGGAGTATGCCTATGGCGGCGAGCTCTTCTCTCGCATCAGCACCAGGGGGCGCCTCTCGGACCTGGAGGGCAAGGTCATCTTTGCCCAGATTGTTTCTGCCGTCAAGCACATGGTGAGTCGAGTGGCTCATTCTGGAACGTGGTACAACTGTCACATTCAGCCAAGCAAAAGTTTGGTCATAGAGAAGCCCCCTGTGTGTATAGCCAGCTGGGGGCAGAGTGGTTTGAACCACCTCCTTTGGACTCAAAGGACCCACGTTCAAACCCCACCTCCTGCTGCAGTACCCATAGTCAAGGTACTTACCCTAAGTTGATACACAACAGGTTAATTTTTTGTCTAAATGGGTAAATCAGCAGGGGTATGTGAGTGTACAAACCTTACAATACAACGTATCACAGAGTAAAGTGCCACATAAATAATAGTTGTTTATAATATTGTGTGTCAGGTGGGTTTTTGTTTGTTTTGTATACATTTAATTGGCCTACTATACAGTTTCTCATTTTTTTGGCCTAGTAGATTAAATAAGCGAAAAGGTTTACTTTTTCACAATCAAGCCTTTAGATTGAAGCTGTTAACATCACTGGTGCTTCTAAAACGGCCTCATTTGAAGCTTTTTGCTGTTACTAAAGTAGATTTTCAGGGAAGTGCAAACAACTAGAAAACTGGGGAATGGGAATGTGTGTGAAAATGCAGAGCACTTCTTATAGATGGACGTCAGCTCTCACAGGGTGGTGCCATGATCACAGGTTCTCCTCCTCACCCCTCAGCACGACCACAACATAGTGCACAGGGACCTGAAGGCAGAGAACATCTTCTACACGAGCAGCTGCTGCATCAAGGTGGGCGACTTCGGCTTGAGTGTGGCGTGTGGCCCCGACGAGCTGCTCACCACGTTCTGTGGCTCGCCGCCTTACGCGGCACCCGAGCTCTTCCGGGACCAGGGCTACGTGGGTCGCTGTGTGGACGCCTGGGCCTTGGGTGTGCTCCTCTACTTCATGGTGACAGCATCCATGCCCTTCAACGCGGACACCCTGAGCCGCCTGCGCAGGTGCATCCTGCAGGGCTCCTATGGGCTGCCCGCCTACGTTCCCACCCCTTGCCGCCAACTCATCCAGGGCCTCCTGCGGCCCATTCCAGCTGACCGCCTGTCCGTAGCCCAGGTCATGTCCAGCGCGTGGCTCAGGAGCATCACCTTCCCTCAGCCATACCCACCGTGCCGGCCCACCCCGGCCCACCTGGTGGACCCCACGCAGCAGCTCAGTACTATGGAGGCAGAGGTGAAGCAGGCCCTTGAGCACCTAGGCATCACGGAAACACACCTGCAGAACAATACGCACGCCGACCTACGTAGCCCCCTGACAGGCGCCTACCGAATCCTGCTGCACCGTGTGCAGAGGCGCCACTGCGTTGAAGCCGTCAGCTACTCGGACCTCTGTCCGCAAAACTTCCCCGCCGTCTGCCCCAGGGTTACCTTCCGGAGGCACAGCGACTCCGCCGTCTGCAGCATCCTGTAGGGTGCACATGCTGAACACACATTACAACCAGGCTCTCTGTGTCAGCTGAACACCCAAAATGCCAGAGCAAGGTATTTGTTAGTGCAAAACAGTGGTATTATACCGTGTTTTTGCCTGTCGAGTGGGAGTGAGGGGCCATCGTCCAGTGCAGGCAGCCTCCCACACCCCCTCCGCACCGCCCCTCAGACCGCACTGTTTCTGAGGCTGTGTATTTTATGGTCTTTTTTACTTGCTTGGTGACCAGTAGTGTGTGTTTCAGCAACACGGTGTAACAAATAACTGTGCGGTGTGTTGCACTTAAAGCAGAGCACTTTTTCTAAAACATAATTTGCTCTAATGTAGTGCTTTATGTGAAATTTTGGAAGATTCCTGCTCGCTGAGTCACTACACCAGTCTTCTGTGGGTTGAGACACTGAGACACGGTTTGGTCATGCACGTTTTAAGGGAGGTCACCAGGTGGCACTGCATCCCACCAGGTTTCCTACTGTATTATGAACATGTGAGTTATTATGCTTTAGAGCGAGATCCTCATGCAGCCCTGACCTCCTGTCATACTTGGTGAGGGGTTTGAATGGCCTGTGAGCAGAGCTGCAGGAATGAGCTGAGCTGCTTTGTAGCAGTGAACACACACACACACACACACACACACACACACACACACACACACACACACACACACACACACACACACACACACGAGAAAATGATAGTACCTTTCTTAAGTNCACACACACACACACACACACACACACACACACACACACACACACACACACACACACACACACACACACACACACACGAGAAAATGATAGTACCTTTCTTAAGTTTGTTGTGTTTTCTTTTCCCTGTTTTGCTTATTACATGCTGGATTAGCAGGTTATAAAAGAAGAAACTGCAAGAGTGACACTCAGTTTAACCGCAGCCTTGTGGTTCCTGCAGCTGCCAAGGAGAAACCAAATAAAAAAACTTTATCAGACACAGCTTGTTGTTTGTCTTGTCCAGTTTTTGTCTGAAGGAGGTGGGAGTCCATGGTGACGTTAAGTGTTGCTCATCATTTCTTGCTCAGTCCTGCATAAAGTGCAAGGGCCCGGAGTGGCAGAGGGGTTTGAGCTATTTGGAGGGTCTGAATTCAAACCTTGCTGTAATTCCCAAATGAAGGAACTTACCCTGCTGTATAAATGGGTAATTTGTTTAGTGTACAAACCTCGCCATTACAGTTATCTTGGCGAACAGTCAGATAAAGAAACAAAAAGGTGGAAGTGGAGAAGAATTAAAACATCCTGAGTGTGTTACAGTGGGCTGTGTTTCTCAGGTGTGTCAGACTGGATGTTTCACTGCCCGCATGTTGATGTTGCAGCTCATGTGAGGACAGTGCTAAGATTCATCACACTGACAGCCATCGCTGCCCCTGCACTTTATATAATAACCGTGTGTGTGCGTGTGCGTGTGTGTGTGTGTGTGTGTTTTGCACCGTGAGCAGATGTCCCCACAGCATTCCACCCCCTGCCCCTGGTGTCACTCCAGAGCGCTGTGATTTGCACCCTGTTCGGCCCACGGCTGTGAACATGTGTTCTGCGTAGTGCCCAGCGTGTGGAGTGTGACAGCAGTCAGCAGGACGGTTCATTATGGAGCTGCTCGGGTATCTGTACTGTCAACACCTCGAGGCGACTGCAGTCCTTCCAGACTTCTACATTAACATTTGTCACTCTGCCAGAGCTTTTATTGCACAATTTGAGCTGCTCCTTGGATCTGCTCCTCACTCTTGCTCTTCCCGCTCCTCCAAGAACGTGTTGACAGCCTGGCTCCACTCTAGGTTCACAGTCTAGTGACAGACCCAGGTTGGATCAGCATTGCCTTTCATCACCTGCACTGGGCTGATAAACAGGGTTCTCACCATTTTCCCGCCTCATGCTGGCAGCAGGACCACAGTGAGGACACACCATGGAAGTGTACCAGGTCTGAGATGAACCCGTTATTTTTGCATGGCTCTACTGTGGCTGCTGAAACTGGATCCCAGGTGCAAACCCTACGAGCTCCCGTTTGACCCGAGCAACTGTGAATTTCCACAGCTGTTTCTTTGAGATTCTCGTTCCAACACGTGTGCTGGGGGGCTGGAGCTGAGCTGGTGGCCAAGGTGCAATTACGCTGAAATCGTTAACTTTTACACAACCTCTGCTGTTTCCTTCAAAGGCCACGCTGCAGGCATGGGAAGTGAGATAAATGTGGCTCACATGACCCCGTGTGAGCAGTAAATATCTAACACAGTTATATAGCAAATAAAGATCATCGATATTCTTGTCTCTTTTGGAAATATTTCCACCTAGAGAGGCTGCTGCACTGCAATATTTAGTATATTTTTATGCAAATTTGCACACAGTTCATGTTTCTTAATGCACTGTCTCTGAGCCACCAGTTTCCTCTCAGCTTGGAGCAAAAGAAACAGGACAACTGTGCAAGTTTAGGCAGCAAACGGTGCGGAGAGTGAAGAGTAACCCCCACCCTTGGGCGTCATTCCAGCTTTCTTATTTTGAGATGCGTAAGACAGACGTTGCAAGGTGACAGCGTAACAACCTTTTGTTTCTGTTTTATCTTTTTTCTTTTTTATTACCAGAGAAATATGAGGTCTCTAGAGCCAATAAGCAGGTCTGGAGATGCTCGCGGAGAGGAGGCAGTGCCGCTGGCAGCTGCGAGGAACATGAAGCAGGTTTGTCAGCATGATCGTATATCAGGAATATTTACAGTTTCCTAGCAGGATTATTTCTGGGCAAGTGGAGCTCGTCCAGGTTTAATTCCGAAGGAAAGTGCTCTCATGCATTCTATTGACAACTGACACAACTTGAAAGGAGTAATGAAGACAATGCGGGATGAGCTGTTGTCTTTATGAAGTCAGGCTGAATGAATGAGACGGAGGTCACCTTAAAGCAGTTTTCACCGAGCAGAAGTGCGAGGCGAGCTGTGGTGTTTGCTGCGATCCCCACACGTGCTTATCTCCTGCAGCAGCATAATGTCCCCACACCATCACGCTGCCACCAACTGCTGGTGAAAGGTTCTTACTCTGGAATGCAGAGTTCTTGCCAGATGTAATTGGGTCATGTTGTCCAAAACGTTCTGCAGTTGATTCATCAGACCACAGAATATTCTTCTAGAAATTTTATAAACATCTTAGCTCTTTTTGGTAAACCACAGATGAGCTTTCATGTTCTTATTAGTGAACAGCAATTTCTGTCTTGGCACTCTCTCTCATACCCTCCACAGTGTGGAGCCATAAACACTGGCTTGTGCTCAAGCAAGAGTAGCCTGCAGTTCCCTGGATGTCGTTCTTATTTTCAGCTTTACATTTTGCTTGTGGAGTGATTTTGGCAGCACAGCCACTCCAGTGTAGATTCGGTGCTGCTGTAAACTTTCTCATTTCAATATGTATGGCCTCAACTATGCTTCCATTCAGCACCTTAGAAATGGCTTTGTAACCCTATCCAGACCAATTGGCTTCAGCAGCTTTTCTCCTGTGATCTTCAGAAATCTCTTCCACACGTGGCATGATGTGCCGCATATGAAAAATGAAATTTTCTGAAGAGCCAGACGTTTAAAATAACAAGGAAATCACGTGGACGAGAGAGACAGATGAGGCCCACTCTTGCTCCTGATGGCCCCTTTTCCAGAATTTTGCCTTCAGCACTCAAATCTGCTATTTTAGAAAGAGCGTCAGGGCAGAACACATTTACTAAAGCTTTTCATGCTGTAACCTGATGCCCAAAAACACACCTGAGCTTCATTTAATACCTCAGGTAGGAGACACTTGTCAACATTAGCAACTGCTCTTAGCGTGAATGTGTCAGAAGAAAGGCTGTATCTCCGTCTCAGTGGATAAAATTGCCCCGCATTTGTCAAGTTTCATTTTGGACTAGTTTCACTTTAACTTCATTTTGAAAGCATTGTTCTCTAGCATGACCATCAAGGTGGGTCTTGAATCACTGGGGTGGGCAGCCAATGACCTCTCCTGCTCTACCAGCACTATATCAGGAGGGCTACGGTAGCCTCACTGAGCACAGGAGCTACTCATTCGGTGCAGCTCAACACCAAATTTGTGCCGGCAGAGCGGTGCACATTCACCATGCCTCTCTACCACTGTGCTACAAGCTTTGATGGTGAACCTGCGTGAAACTTGCTAACTAGCCAAAAAAAGGGCTGTGTGTACCTTACAAAATAGTCAATGTGAGAGCTGTATGAATATTGCTAACCAGTTAAAGCATAAATGTTCCTCAGCTGCAAAACTGAGTACTGTGTGAACCGTGCTAACTAGTCCTGTGTATCTAGTCTGTTGGGTGGTCACTAACTAACTAATCCATGTAGACCTGGCCTGGTTGCTGATGAAATGATGTTTGCTGTGAGATTCCTGTTGGTTTGAAAGCAGTAATGTGCACAGATAGTTAACCTGACAAAGGTTACAGCGTTCGCTGTAAAAACAGGGAAAGAAAGGCCCGTTGTTTCCCTCACACGGAAGGTATGAAGGTCGTATTTGAACTCAGAGCTACCGTTAAAGTGAGGATTATAAATATGTTGTAAACACAGAGGAGAACAATAAGAGGCATGTCAAAGGGGTTGGGTCTTGTCACCAGGGTGGACAACCTCAGCTAGACTGGCTTCTCTGATCTCCATGGCTTTCCAGACGGCCCACAGCTGGACATCTCGTGAACTTCTTTATGAGTCCCGTGCCACTTGTGTCTGAGGTAGATATCTGTAGACACGTACCCTTTAGATATCCTGAAGTATGTGCTGTGAGGCCATCTGACTCTTCTCTGCTCGTGCTGTAGGTGCAACGAGCACCACGGTGATGTTCACGCGACTCCCATGAAGCTTTCAGAACTGAGATCAGCTGCTCTCCGGCTGGGTGGAGAGCTTCTGTCAATGGCACCTGAAATCCTGCTTGAACCCTGAGCCACTGCTGTGGTCTCAGTGACTGCACTCCACAGGACCTCTCCTCAGACTCTGGTGTTGGTGTAAATCTATATGCAGCTTTGATGGACGTTGACCGTCAGCGAGCAGTAGGTAGTTTGCCTGTATTTACTGTCACAGAAAATACATACAGAATGATGGCTTACAGAGGTTTCTGTACTTTTTTAAGTTCTAGTTTAATATCTACCCCATTCATGTGCCAGGTAGGTGGTGCCCAACACCAGCCCCATCTTGCAAGCACACCTCGCAGTTCCTCAGCATCGCTGACACAAAAGAAAACATAACTGCGTTTCAGAGCAGTTACATATATTTTATTGAAGTAAAAAAGACATTTGGATTTAACAGCGATTGCAAGACACGTATGGATGTGTGGATGTGCAACCAGCGGCGAAGCTATGAGTGTGCGTAGCTCAGCAGTGTGTCCATCCATCACGGGTCACGTGACCTCAACACCTTCCGTGAAAAGATACACTGGACAAGAAGCAAAACACAGAGTGGATACGTGGAGCTTTACATGTCAGCAAAGTTCAGCTTATTCAGACGTGTGTGAGTGTGAAATTCTGCTTCCTGTACGGCGATCCTGTTAACTGGTTAAGTTAACTAGTGGCCTGTTGACCCGCCGTCCTCCATGCTGCCCTTGCAGTCCGAGCCAAGCCTCTGAGCGCATTAGCCCTGGGGGGGTCATCGGGGATTACGTGTGTGGCGGCGCCGCGGGGGAAGCAGAAACGCAGTGGCGGATTGCCGAGACGCCGGGGGCAGGAGACGCTGTGCTCAGCAGATGGTCGAGGATGAGGGTCGGCGCAGCGGATTACAGACCTCCCTCTAGTGGTTCTTCTTGTGAGAGCTTGAGTGCTGAGGAAGGAGAGAGTAAATCAGATAAATCACTGACAGTCAGTTATTTCATGTCACGTGTAGCATGAGTGGTTCTGCACTGTGAGGGGGCAGCACCTTCTTGCTCTTGTAGAGCCTGCTGTCCAAGCTTTTCATAAGAGTTTGCACCCAGGGCTGCTGCGGATCAGCACATACCTGCCTCCCTTTCTTCAAGGTTAACCTGTGGGGCATGTGGGCATCTGGTTAGCGGACTCATCCATCACCTGGCGAGTCGAAGCCGCAGCGCAGCAAAGACAACACCTTCTAGTGTTGGGGTACTCACACAATGGCAGGAATGTTGCAGCCCCCATCAGTCTCCTGCTTCCTGTAGCTCACCACCATCTTCTTGTGGGTCTTCAATTTTTTCACATACTTTAGGCAGCAGTCCTCATACGACCCTGGGGAAATTGTGGGGCACGAGCAGTGGGCAGTCAGACAGCTGGACAGATGCCAGCTGTGGTCACTAAATCTGAGACCAACTGCTCAACAGACTCAGCACTCAACAGTGGTGACAGAGTTTTACTCTCTTGCCTTTGGACCAAAGGTTGACACAGTAGAACTCTTAAAGCGGCGTGTTATATCTGTAAGGAGTCATGTAACCAAATAAAGTTGCTAATTCTCTCAGTGTGAATTATGATTCACAAGCCACAAAGACAAATCAGGGTGTCATATAAATGTCAGAGGTTCCTCATGTATTAAATTATGTACAATAAGTAATAATCAAGACGTGTGAGACTTTCTTGCAACCAGAATGAAAAACGTTTTCCATGTCAGTGTTGGTGATGCCTTGGAGTCCTGCTGTCAGGAGCTTACCTTGAGTCACGGTGAGGCAGAGGAAGATCAGGAGCAGGAGAAAGAAGAGGGTGCTGAACCGCATTGCTGCTGGTCACTTGCAGTGTGTCTGACGCGCTCAGTGTGTGAACGTGGACCTGTGAACAACACCTGGATAATTTATATTATCTACAGCACATCACAGGACCCTCCCACATAAGTGAGGGACCTTGACCCCACACAGGGGTGTGTTCACCCAGAAATCACAGATCCAGTACTACACTGTCTGAAAATGCACTTCTCGCTTGGCGGTCTGCATCTGACGCAAAAACACAAACACCCAAAATGATTGTTCTGTTCATTCCTCACGTGTGTTGGTGCATTTAGAATCAAATACCCAGATTATGTCACATTTTTTGCTATTTAAAAATTACCCCTTGGCTCCTGACTACAAACATAGGAACAGTCCTGTGACACTGATGGCCTGAACAAATCGCCACTGGTCACTCAGCTGGGTGTCCTGTGGCTGTGAGGTCGTAACCCCTTCTACTTACAGGAGGAGCAGGAGGGAATTGCACACTGAGCTTCTCAAGGCTTGCAGGAGCTGTGGGATGAGTGCAGGATCTCCCAGGTATGTCGAATGTCAACCTGGTGCTTTTATATACACAGAACTACCACCCCCCACCCACCCCTATGTTCCTGCCACTTCACTTCAACTTTTACTTTTAACTTTGAAAAAAAAACAGGGTGGGGTGGATCAGCATCTCCATATTGGAGTATCAGTTAGTAAAGAGCCACTGGAGTTTGAAAAACTGCTTTTATCCCTGAGATTAAGTTCTTTAACCACCACTGGTCATTATGAATTCACTTAATCTCTCCAATTATAGTTTTGACAATGCTGAATCTCAGCTCTGAGCTTCTCCTGCAGGTCTGTGATGATTATGGCACAGAACATGGCAAGAACGTATGAAAAGTGTTCAGAAGACAGGCGTTTACGACTTTCATGTTGCAACCTGTGCTTCACCTGCTGTCTGCACAGAAACACCGCCTGTATGTATGCAAAAGGAGACGATTTTCGGCGTTAACTCACTTAATATGAGTCTTTTCACGCCTTTCCAAACCCATCTTGCACAGAAAGTTTCTTTGTGTTTTAATTTCATTATCAGGTAACACTTTATCAGAGGTAAGGTATTAGTGCTGTTCTTAACTACACAGCGCGGTAACTTATACTGTATCAACTCAGGGTAAGCACCGCGATCAAAAGGTACTACGGCAAATAACGGGAGTTGAACTTGGGTCCTGTGCGTGCAAGGGGGTAACACTATCCACCCCTATCTGCCCCACTGGGCTGGCATCACTTTGGTGTATTTTTCTACAGCACCTTTCTCAGGTGAAGGGAGTCTCTGTAAACAGAACCTGGGGATGGGATCTGGGGACACCCTGGTGGCAGTGGTGTGTCCTGAATCCAGGTGTTGGGATACACAACAACACATCTGTTTTCTTTAATGTGGGCAAAAAGGTGAGAGGGGTCAATGCGCAGTGCCCCTCCCTCCACTTACACACCTACAGCTCATATCAGGTCCATACCTTTACAAGGCATCATTTTATGATGATCATTTATCGCTGTAGCATCTAGAGCGGCACCTTCAGGGCACCTGGGTCCTCTTACACTCCACGTGGATTAGTGATGAACAGTGACTGTCAGACCATGGTGTGCGAGGGCAGTGGTTTCGTGTTTTCTTTGTGGGACAAGCCCATTCACGTTCCCACTGTTGTGGCTCTCAGCTTCACATGCTTCCTCCCATCAGCTCTGCACTGGGGTTCGATTTCCAGGGCCCCCCAGTGTTGAGGCCTGAGAGCGGTTCGTGTTCGCAGCATCAGAGCGGGACGAGCATCATCGGGTCCACACTTGTCGGTCTTTCGCTTTACTTTATGGTGCAGTGGTCACGCACTCCAGTGTTTAACTCAACACAGAAAAGCAAAAAAGAAAACGAGAACAAAACCAAATAGAAAGCTCAACAGAACTAAATGGCAGAACAAAATAAAAGACAAAAAAGAACAACAGCAATAAACTAGTGAAAGCAAAATACAAAAACAAAGAACAAAAAGTAAACAAAATGGCAGAAGGGAAGGAGCAAAAGACCAAACAAAAAAAGAACCTGATCACAAGAAAAACAAAATAAAACAAAAATAAGAAAAACAGCACAATGAAACCGGCAACAGAATTAAAATAAAAAACTAAAAAGAAAACACAACAATTAACAAATCAGAAAATTAAATAAAAATTAAATCAAATAGAACAAATTCAGAACAAGAAAAAGACAAAAGACAAGAAGGAAAGAAAGTAAATCAAATTTCAAAGCAGAACAGAAGAGGTCACTGGACGGGTCCTGGGAAGAGCGATGAACACGACACCACGATGGCTTCATCCCCTCTTGTTCCTGTCTGACGTGGCACTTCTGCCACTGACCCAATGGAGGCAGTTTCCACAGAGTCGGTACGGTCACATCAGGTGCCATGACCCCCCGGTTTAGCTTTGGTAGAAGGCCGACAATGACTGGGTAGCTGCTGTCACACTTCATCTTTCATCAACTAACATTGGCAGCACGAAAGATTATTAATCACAGTTTATTAATAAATGACTCAACACGAGTGTTTAATGAAAAGAGAAATCACGGTGACAAAGAATGTGTTGAAAACGTGATAAATTAGTTGTCAGGAGATGTGCATGAGGCCACTTGTCTGAGGAGCGTGTGAAGTCACCCGGTGGGAGCAGCGGAGAATCGAAACTAAAAACCCCTGAGTGCGACAACCGCCTGAAAAATGCTGCATTTTAAAAAGAATTAATAGAGCAATAAAATCCTGAGCGAGTGTGTGAGGCAGTCGGTGTGATGCGGTACATTATACACTTTATTCAATTAACCTGAGTGAAAAAGGTGCACAGCTGGCCAGATGTTTATTGCTACTGAGACAGTGTGTCAATTGAATAACAGGTGCTGGACAACAGAGCGTAAGCAGTGTGATGCTGCAGTGTATTATTGGAGTGTTTGACAGGTTCTCAGGGGTGTAGTTTGTCTCTCACTGCGTGTCCACTAGACCTCTAGTGTCTTTTTTATGGCAAAGGACACAGATGAACGATTAACATTCAGCTGATAGTTGGTAACAGACAGAGAGCTGAGAGCAGCTGTTTCTCCCTAGAGAGGTTTTGCCAACAGTGAACCACAGTAAATCATAGAAAGGAACAGAAGTGCACCACACTACAAAGCATGGTGCGACCTGACCTCAGGGCTTTAGAGCCATGTAAAGATGTGATCCCGGCCTCCTACTTTACCGGGAAACTGTACTGTGGTAAAGCAGCCCAAGAGTTTCTACAGTACATTAATATCATTCAGACAGGAGCATCACTGCCAACTCTCTGCCTTCCCTACAGGCAGTGCAGTTAGAGGAGGGATCACGGTACAAACAGATTAACGCCTTTAAAGTGTGTGTAAATCTTTCCAGTTAAACTCGGTGATAACTGCACTGTGACTGCAGTTGGCATCTAATGGCACGTCTCCTTTTGGGCAGCACAGCAGCCCCACGGGGGTCAGACATTACGGCGGCAGCCTGAGACCTCGGGGTCCCAACGACCCAACTGCAGTTCAAAAGCAGTAAAACATGGTGTTTAAGCAGAGACTTAAAATTACCCCAAATTATACAGTTCAGTGACTGAGGAATGAGATGCTGGCTGTAAGTCAGCGGCAGTCATGGACACCAGAGACATGTAGTTTACAGTAGTGCACCATTTACTACCGTCCAGTGAACACACACACACACACACACACACACACACACACACACACACACAGCATTTTGTTCTTGTGTTTATAATTTTTCACAGTTATTTTTGTATTAGTGCAAGTTGCCTAATTAATCTGGTCTCTGTGTTAACATTGTGAAGTTTTTCATTTTTAAATTTATTTATCATTCGTTATTTATGCCATATTTCATCTTGTAGGATCCACTTGCACAACTGCATCTCTGTATAGACTTGATTATGGCACGAATGGCTCCTTTATGGTTATGAGCTTCAGGCGACATCTGTTGAAGCAAAATACCCTCAATCTGACTTCATTAACGGACGTTATGTTTCTGTTTCTTTGCCAGACAGGACTGGAAATCAGCGCAGCCAACATTAATGCGCTAAATAAATGTAACTGTATTTTTCCTTTATCATTAGTTTCATTTGTGACACGTTTCTCCAGAGCGACATAAAACTGCAAGTAAACAACAGTGTCAGTAAGAGGAAGAGCTTTAGATGCAGGATGATTGAAACACATCTTTTGTGTCTGATGCCACCATGTTGCTGGTTCACATCTCCCAAGTAGCTGCCTGTAGAAATGACAATCAAATAGCAAATACACAGATAATCATAGCAGATGTTGGACTCATGTATGTAGATGTCAGGAAAGAAATGGCTCTGAGAGAGATGGGATTGGGAGGGATTCAGCAGCTCTGAGGGACACAAGGAGCTCATTCCCCCACATTGTGACCTGCACTTGATTTTGGACCGCTAGTGAGTGGGACAATCTGGCAGCCAGAGATGAAGAAACACAACACCCTTTCAGCACTGCAGACAGTGATCAAGTGCTGAACGTATTGGGTTCAGATCCTTTGACGATCTGGTAACCAAACACAGTTGTTGACAGCTACAAGCTGCAGAATTTCCTACTGACCAGGATCACAAGTGCAGGGAAGAGGTGAAAAACTCCGACCACTAGATGTATCCTGGTTTCCCAGAGTCTTTGTGGATCTGGGCCCAAAGCTCACACACCACAGTCCTTAACGGTTCCCTGTGGTGGTCACGCCCTCTGGTGGCCAAGCGCATTGCTATTGGAACAGTGAATCTATTCTTAACCACTTTTGCTCTTGAAATTGTTGAATTTTGTTGTTTTGCTTCGGCAATACAGACGTGCAGATTTGTCTTGCTAGTAAAGCACAATTAACCTGAAACTGAGGGCCTCTACTGCTTAAACAGAGAAAATCGAAAATTTTATTTTTTAAATCTGCGAGTCCATCATGCTTGTCGATAGCTTTCCGTGGGGGTTTAACCGGCTAAACACGAGCACACGGCCGCCCGTGGTTAGCTTCAGGGCTAGCGGAAGTGCGTCGCCGTCACGCAGTAACGTCGCTGCGTCCGTGACGACCGACAACGCGACCCGCGGCTCCAGTCAGAAATACGGCGCACAGGCGGCGCGGTGCCTTGTGGGTGTGCGCGAGGCAGCAAAATGGCGGACCTGGCGAACGAAGGTGAGGAGCGGCGGGGCGGCGGGGGAAAACAAAGCGAATGAATGGGGCGCAGGAGCGCGGGGCAGTGGCGGGGGAGCGCGCCTGCGGGCGTGGCTGGAGCTCTGGCTGCGAGTGTAGCGGGGAGACGGCCTGGGGGGGGTGGTTCCAACCGGAGGCCGCGGTGGCGGCGCGAGCAGCACAGACAGACAGTGGGGGTGACGGTTGTGTTGGTGACGACGACGACGACGACGACAACGACAACGACAACAACGATGATGATGATGATGATGATGATGATGATTTATACAGACAGCACGCGCTGGAGCGGCTTACATTGATTTTTGGGGGGGGGGTGTAGATGGTAATAAATATCTCTGCTGGAGGGGGGGGGTGTAAACAATTAACATTCCGCTTCCTGCCTTTTGACCCAGACAGCCGAGTCAGGTGGGGGGTATCCTTACCCTGGTAAACACGGTACTGTACACAGCTGCCGCCCTGCGTAGTGAAGCTCCGCCCTCTCTGTCTGTGGGAGTCCATACTGCACTGGGGGCGCTTTGGGCTCAAATCCTTGTACTCCAGGGTTTGTCAGATGCTCTCCTATATGCTGTGAGACAACGAGCAGCAGTTGGCGTGGTGGTTAGGACTTGGGTTCAGATCCCCCTTCCTGCTGTAGTTCCTTTGATCTCGCTAGTGGTCACTCTGTACTGGTATGGTAATTATTACAGAGTATAGTTGGGTAAATCACTGTAAGCAGTTGGAGAAGAGTGTTAAATAAATAATTGTGAGTGTAAGGAGATCTAAGGCACTGGGTTGCTGCATGTGGGGGGATTGTTCACCCCCCATGGGGTGGCAATCAGTGCTTTATGAAAGAAGATCATTTACTGTGATGGTCTTTGTGGGTTGAAGACGCTCAGCAGGACCTAGAGGTGGAATTGTCCATAAAAGGAAGGTTATTGTTGTTATGAGAATTTCTATGTTTTTAGCAGGAGCTCCTGCTGACTGCATGATTGTGTCCCAGAGTTTAGTAGTAGAGCCTGGTGGTCAGAGGATCAGATCGGTATCCACTGTTGTCACTGTCCTCACTGAGACTCCCAGCCTGTTTCAGTCATAAATAAAAAGATGAGGGCCTCCTCCAGCAGCACACGTTTCTGTTGTGATTTTTAATTTTGCACCCTGTGGGACAGGAAGTGCAGCTGATGAGTTCCTGCCACTGCGGTTATGCTCAAATATAGTTCATCATTTATGATAGCCAAAGCAACGGTTTTGGGTTCAGATGTTGCTGGGAGCCTGGAACCAAAAGCTGCACACATTGGGGTTTGCTGAACCCCCTTGGGTGTCTTGGGATCTTTGTAGCATGTTGGCCCTTTGTGGACAGACAATGTTTCGCCCCCTTCTGGCAGGTGGGAGAAAAGCTGTTTAGTACTTTCTGCAGATGGCCACCAATTGCTCAACTTTGTGTGGGTGTGTGCGCATGCGATGTTAGTCCAGTGGGCCTCAGCTGGGGTTTAGTCGCATACTGTTTACACTGTGCTGAAGTGAAGATGTGTGGTGGTGCCGTTAGGCTCAACGCTTTGTTGTGTCTCCCTTACAGAGAAGCCTGCTATAGCGCCCCCTGTGTTTGTGTTCCAGAAAGACAGAGCGCAGAAGGTAAGTGGATCTGCAGTAAAGTGCACTCTCCTAGCAGGTCTGATGACTCTGTTCAGTAAATGACTACTCCCTTTGCTCTACAGAGATCGGCTGATGGTTCGAGTGCGGAGGACGGTGAAGGTGAGTGCCCCCGCCCCACCCCCTGTGGGGGCTGTTCATGTCTATGTGCTGCAGTGCAATGCTAACAGTTCCTGTCTCTTCCAGACTCTGATAAGGAAGAGTGCGGCTACTGCCCTCCAGTAAAACGGGAGAGGACATCCTCGCTGACGCAGTTCCCCCCCTCTCACTCGGGTAACCCCACAACTTCACTGGCACACAGAAGGGCAGCAGGGAATTCTGAGAATGTCCTTTACACCCTTATCTTTGAGAGGAGTTGTTAGAATGCTGAGTAACACCTGAATGTCCCTGACGTCTGAACTTTACCTGCTTTTTAAAAGCACAAATTAAATATGTGCTTTTCCTGAAGAAACTCACCAGCCCTTTGTGCCCCCTGCAGGTCCCAAGAACAATGTGTTCATGCCCTCCAGCTTCTGCCAGTCTCCTACCGGAAACTCGGACTCGGAACCAGGTGAGAGTGTTAGGAACCCCCACGTGTGTGCTCCTGGTGTATTGTGTCCACAGAGGTCGGCACCTGCCTTCTCCTGTGTTACGTTTAAATGTGTTGGATCCTTGTATTGCAAGTAGTCAAATGAAAAATTTTTGAATTTTTCAGTGTGTCTGTTTTTGGTCAGATGGCAATAAAGAATGTGAAGCTGCTTTCATGCACCTCATTTCCACATTGTTTATAGCTTGTTCATAATTTTAGTAGCATGAATAAATAGAGATGTCCTGTTGCTACAGAAAGCGAAGTAAAGATAAACAAAGCAAAGATGTTGCACTGTGCATGAACCATATACAAAACATTTTTTTTTATTTTCAGTTAATTTCTCTCTGGTTGTCACTTGTCGTTCTGACTTCCTGTTCCTGTGTGGCCACAGAGGAGAAGAGCGTCGGCTTTCGCCTGAAGCCCCCAACTTTGATCCATGGACAGGCCCCAAGTGCAGGTGGGTCTTCATAAGGCTCTGCTGTGTTGTGGTGAGATACCCCTATGCATGTCTCTGCAGGAGTGAGCAGGTGAACGAGGCCCCCTGCAGGCAGCAGGCGGCTCTGCGTTACCCATCCGATCTGTTAGCAGGTTGTGTTCCAGGTGTCCCGAGCCCAAGGCCCAAGGAGATGCAACGAAGTGTGCTCCGGCCTGCCCTACTTCAGGCACCTCCCCCGAAGGCCTTTGTCTCATGTGGTGAGTGAGCCGCCCAACCCCTCAGCAGCCTTCCTGTCCTTGTGTCCCTCGTGTTCAGTAAACGCATGGTTTTTCGTACCAGTTACAGAGCCGGGGAGCAGCACCAATGGGCTGAGTATGTCCTCTGAGGTGACGTCCGACATCCCGCCCACCTCTCAGAATGATGCCAGCAAGGTGGATGGTGCTGCCGTGGAGACATTCAAGCCAGTGGTGAGGGAATAAAAAGACATTTGTTTGACTGTCTTTGGGTGCTATAGAGGTGGAATGGTTCATTATGGGTATCTCTATGTGCCATTAGCCTTTGGTACCTGACCCTGTCCTCTGCTTTGGTTACAGAAACAATGTTACATTCGTGTGCTTTGTTCCCCAGGTGAGTGCGAAGCCAGAGGCTGTGGCCCCCAACGAGGAGAAGGAGCCTCCAGTCGAGTCTACGTTTGTATTTGGACAGAACATCAAAGAAAGGGTCAAGGTGGGTGCTGTCCCCTGCCACAGTGTCCCCCAACACAGATCCAGCTTTGTTTCTGAGTCCTCTTGAGCTGATTCCACTGTATCCTTTACCTTGCTTTGTTAGATGGATGAAAAAATTCAGCCATCTGAATGTAAGGAGCCTAAAGAAGGTTTTCCTGCGTCAGAATCGCCATCGGTTGGGACAAATTATTTTCTTCAGTACATCAACACATCCAGGTAACATGAATACAGATGCCATTTTCAGTTTTTTTTTTTTTTTTAAAATTTTTATTCTGAAATTTTTTTTTTTTTTATTCCTGACCACCTTATGATCTTGAAATCTGTTGCACCTGCAGCTCTCAGAATGCTGCTACCGATGCAGACGGAGGAGCTAAGTTTGTCTTCGGCCAGAACATGTCGGAACGCGTGCTGGTAGGTGCCATGACCAGGGAGGGAATGAAAGGCTTTCTTAGGCTTTAACCGGGTTTAATGGGTACTCGCTGTAATTGTCTAGAGCCCCCCGAAGGGCGGTGATCTTCCGACAGATGATGGGAAAGATGCGGCAGCAGCTCCTGCGACCGAAACGCCTCTGCAGGAGACGTCTCCTGAGAAGGGTGACTATATGGAAGTGACTGGCGTGTCTTGAGCACTGAATAGTAAAGCTTGTCCAAAACTGAGAGAAACGTTCCTGTTTGATGGCAGGTGGAGCTGTGGTTGAGAGTCTGGAGGAGTCAGCAGCTGCGTACACCAAAGCCACAGCCAAAAGGTGCCTGCTAGAGAAGGTGGAGGTCATCACTGGGGAGGAGTCAGAGAGCAATGTCTTACAGGTTGGCTCCTTTTCTGATGCAGATGTTGTGAAAATCATTTTTAATTGGATTTTCTTCTGTCTGTAGTGAAACAAACATGACTTGTATTTACATGCCCAACTGACAGATGGTGGTAAAGAGCGGCATAGGAGTGTGTGACCACCTTAAACCACCTTCCTTCCACAGTGTTTACTGGTCCTGTCCAGTGTTGGCGATCAGTAGGGAGAATGTGGTGTTTGTTTATGTGCACTCTTGTCTTGTGTTTACATTTGTTTTACATGACCTTGTCTGGTCTTTTCTCCAGATCCAGTGCAAGTTGTTTGTGTTTGACAAGAGCTCCCAGTCATGGGTAGAGCGTGGTCGTGGGCTCCTCAGGCTCAACGACATGGCTTCCACCGACGATGGGACGCTGCAGTCCAGATTAGGTGTGGGGCAACTCGGTGCCGTATCTATTTTGTAGGAGCGAGCAGAGGGTGGGCCCTAACCACAGTCCGTGTTTGTGTGTTGCAGTGATGCGAACCCAAGGCAGCCTGAGGCTCATCCTCAACACAAAGCTGTGGGCGCAGATGCAGGTAGACAAGGCCAGCGAGAAGAGCATCCGCATCACGGCCATGGACACCGAGGACCAGGGTGTCAAGGTCTTCCTCATATCGGTATGTCCCCTGCCACTCACTCTGAGGCCTCATTGTTTTTGGGCGACGTGTGTGTTTGCTGATATGTCTGCGCTGCCGTGTACTGCAGGCCAGCTCCAAGGACACAGGGCAATTGTTTGCCGCGTTGCACCATCGCATCTTGGCGCTGCGCAGCCGGGCTGAGCAGGAGAGCGAGCCACGACCGGCCGACCCTGAGCCCCAGTTACCCTGCGCCGCTGAGGAAGACAGTGAGGAGGAGGACGACGTCGTCATCGCCCCCACATCGGGAGCCACAGGTAATGCTTCTGATTCCTCCTCGTGCACAGAGTGCTTGCAGACACGGGCTGACACTGAGACCACACATGTTTCCATGTGCGATGTTCTCCCAGGTGCCTCGGAGGGCAGCGAAGCCCAGGCATCTGGCAGCACATAGCTGGACCCTGCCACTTTGTGGATGGTGCCGTTGTGGAGGCTCCGGCAGCCTGCAGCTGGGAGGAGGTGTCCATGATGTGCCCAGGATGCTCTTCTTTCATCTGCGGTTTGTTTCTTCTGCTTTCGCCATCAGTCGGGATTTTTTTTTTTTTTTTTTTTTTTTTTTTTTTTTATAAAACCTTAAAGGGGGGTTTTTTCAATTTTTTTTTTTTTTCTCCTTTTTTAAATTTTCCTCCCTGCTGGTTCTGGTTCGGGATGCTCGGGCAATCATCATATTGATGAGTGTGGGGTGTTGGCAGGGGGCCCTGTTGCTTCCTCTTCCTTCACCACTGCGGCACATGATCATACTGCGAGTTTGGGACCTTGACCTGCACAGGTTCCTCACCGTGCTTCATCCGGTCCGTCCCTCGTCTCACCCTTAGTCTTTGCTGGTGACTCAAGGGTTACGAAGTTGCCCTGGGCGGTTTGAGGCATGGCAGGGGGGCCAGGGGGCAGTTCTACTTTTTCTCTCCATTGTGTCCCCCCCCCCCCCCCCCCNGACTGCTCCTGCAGCCATTTGCTACGGTTCGTTTTTCAACCCTCCACTCAGGCAGACTGGTGCTTTTGTGTGTCCCCCCCCCCCCCCCCAAAAAAATTGAGCTCTATAGAACCTACATAAAACCTCGATAAACAGTGGTTTTATTTCCAATACCTTTTTGGGGTTTGTATTGTTTAAACTTATTTTTTTATTAATGGTATTATATTAACTGGTTTTGTTTGTTTTATTAATGAGCACACAGGGAAAAAAACTTCAAATTTAATTCCTTTTTTGCTGAAGATCTTTGATAACCAAGAGCTTTTGTTTCTGAACGGCCCTTGAAGACGGTGTGTGTTTGTCCTCACTGCTGCCATGTTCACACTCTCTGGAGAAACACATCTTTAAAGTGCATATAAATACATATAAATAACTGCCAGCTGTGTGGACATGTAAAAGTTCCCGAATGGTGGACACACGGGTGAGGTCTGTCTCGTCTTGGCCTCCTTCTCGAGACGCTCTCTCTTTCCAGGACTCTTCATCCTGACTCCCGACTTGATCTGTGATGATTAAAAATTCTGTTTGGAAGTGAATGACTTTAGTTTGTATGAAGGAAGTTGTACAAGAACATAGGAGACTTCAGGACTTGATCTGTTTCCTTGGCAACAAGAGGAAATGTCACAAGAGGGCAACGACCATCTCTTATAGGAACATTTTACACAAGAGTCAAATGTATGAGTGAGATGCCACTGTCAGCATATTATGGTACACACTGTGTTTTGTCTTTGGGTTTTAGACCATAGTGTTTTTCTTGACGTTAATTTCTGCATCCATCCCAGACTGGTGACCTGGTTACATGAGCGAAGAGCTCCACCATCTCAGTGCGGCTCATAGTGCAGTTCTGTTGTATACGTGTTTTGTTCACCAGGTGGCGCTATGCAAATGGGAGGAAGGGTGAACCGAACGCAGTTCACTGTTAGCCAGTGGTCTGTAGATTTTTATCAACCTGAATGTACAGGAACAGGGGTTTAAAGCAAGAAACAGAGAACTACGCTGCTTTACTCTGTAGGTTGTAGCCACCCTTTTCTACACTTCCACTGTGGCTTGGGTGACCTCTGCCTCCGTGTACAATAAAGTGTGCTCCTTATCAGTTTCTGCTCCTGTCTGTCTGTCTGTCTGTCTGTGTGTGTGTGTGTGTGTGTGTGTGTGTGTGTGTGTGTGTGTGTGTGTGTGTGAGAGAGAGAGAGAGCACGCGTGCAGCTGGTATTTCAGGATGTCCAGAAGACCTGGGTAGAAAGAGGAAAAACAGGAGGGCTACTGAACAAGATACAACTGTACTGATTTTTGCAGAGAAATTTGCCCATGTAGCAGCTTAAAATACACATAAGGTGCAAAACTACCAATAAATAATAATTAAGACAACTCACAAATAAGACTAATAGTTGAGTGGTGTCTTAATGCTCTCCCACCCAGTTTTCAAGCAGATCTCTGGAACTGTGAGCATTTTGACATCTTATGAATGTAGAGTTTGACTTAGCTGGTGCAGAGATCAGACATGTAAGTTGGTGCTAAAACTTTGAGAATGTTAAAGGATAGAAGCAATAGTTTGAAGTTGCATCTATGTACAGTGAAGTGAGTGAAGAACTTGAGTGATGTGACAGTATTTCCAGGATCACCTGGAATCCTTAAATCCTGGTGTGATTCTCTGTCCAGCCCCGAGAGAGAACGATTTAAATTGAACATTTTCCTCAGCAAGTCTGATTTAAGATGAGGCTGGTAAGAAAGCTCTGGATAATTCCTTACAGATCTTAACCCTTACAGAAGTTGAAATTTAGATCCATGAGGTTTAACTGTGAAACTTTTCCTGCTGGGGGTCTTCAGGCCTCACCATCTTATCTGGGTTTAAGGTCATTGAGCAGGACACACAGGTGCTTGATCGTTTGTGTTACTTTAAATGCTAAACAGACACATGATAGAAATGAATTACCATAAAAAAGCCACAAATTGAGGTATTTCAATCATTACACTTTATAGCAAAAATGTAAAGTGAGTTTGGTTGATTGTATTGCATGTTATAGTCACATTGGTCAATAGGGGGCCCTGTTGAGTTTGACCATGGTGACTTTTAATGCCTTTCATAGGAATGCCTAACGGGACCCATGATGATTTGACACACACACACACACACACACACACACACACACACACACACACACACACACACACACACACACACACAACCTGTTAACTATTAGCTGCCAGGGTTTTCTGCCTCGTTGGTGCTGTGCGTTGTGGTTGAACCCCCACAGCTCCTGACCGGTCTGTGATTGTTGATGCCTGGGTAGTTAAGGACCGTGGTTCTTCAGGTACACAGTTTTTCCAGCATTTTCTCATCCACTAGGTTTTAAACAGCACAATGTAGGAGGAGGAATGGCATGTGGGTCTTTTTCCGAGGACTCAAACACAATAATTTAGGCCCAAAATTGGGACAAAGGGACCTGCTAAGTTTTTTAGGATTATTGAACTCTTATTTTGCAAGGTTTTACTTTAAAAAAAAAAACTACATAAAGTTAAACTGAATACACTGTTCCATCTTTGAATTGGCATTCCATTGATTAGTATTAGACGTCTGGGTTCTTGCCCAAAGGAGACCCTTGAACCTAATCTCCCCCTGGTTAAACCGGTGCGCATGAAGGCCCCTCCAACAGGCCAGTCGCTGTGTCCTCCTCCTCTTGACGCTGGCAGTGTTCCGCCTCGCTGCCCTTCAGTCCTCCACCAACGGTCTTTGTTTGTCACAGACAGATAATGGTGGGTTTGTGTGTCTCCGTTTGTCTGCTTTGTGGGATTTTGACATGCGAGGCATCTGCTTGACCCGTGCCGTGCTGCTGTGGCCCTCTGTTTATTTGAACAACCAACGTTGGAGACGTGACCCTTCCAGGCTGTGGGAAGTCTGGTCTGTTTTTCTATGAGTCCTGGGTGAGCAAGCCACGCTCTTGTTCTGCTGTGGACATGGGTGCCATGGGGATCTTTTGGTTCCCTCAGGGATGGAGTGACACTAAAGACGAAATACTTGGCCAGAGTACTTAATGTGATAACTGTAAAGAATTATAACTAATAATAATTAATTTGAACATTGTGTGGCTGGACGTTGATCTTCTCAGTAACTTCTCAGATGGTTTGTGAACTGCAGGACGGCAAGTCGCCATCTGTCCCCCTGATGAGAAAAACATCAAAAGCAGCCACCTCATCAGACCCCCCATGTCTCTTCTGCAGTCTTTTATTAAATGTATTTCATTTTACAGCTGACGTTTGCAGAAATATGTTAATATTTAATATGGTAATTGATGATGGTTCTTAAACTTTAAGACACCATGGACAAATATGTCACATAAATAATAGTTAATAACTTTCAGACTGTGGTCCTTTATTTATTCTTTATTAATTTGATTAGTCAAAGTAACAGACTTTAATTTTATTGCCCCAGCAGATTTAACTTATTGAAAAGATTTATTTGTCGACAAGTTAAACTTGTGCATTGATGCAGTTAATACTGCTAGTGGTGAATATTAAAAAGCCAAATTTGAATCAGAGTCACTTCATATTTGAATATTTTTACAGAGGATGACCTTTTCTTGGACAGTTTTTAAAGGAACATTTTTTTTACTTTATTTTGGCTGCTGTGCCTACCTCTGGTCTTTTCTTATAACTCTGATTTAAGCGCCTCCTGAAGTGCTTTTCTTGTACTAGTAAACTTTACTTGTACTTGTTCTCTGGTCTGGCAGTACTGTCCCATGCTGTCAGTGTGATAAACAGAGTAAAACACAGTTTTGTATTGTCCTGTAGATGCTGAGCAAGGAGTTCCTCACTGAACCTGTGGCTCAGGTGCTGTGAGACAGACATCAACAACTCGATTGGAAAAGACGGTTTGTGTTGCACAAGGCTGCAGCAACGTCTTTGTCGTCCGCAGGTGCCCTTTATCCCCTGTGGTTGGTGGGGTGGTTGTTGTGTCTCGGCTAAATGTGGACCTGGGAGGGAGGAACTGGAATTTTCCTGCTTGGCTTTCAGAGTTGCTGTGGGAGGAACGTTGACCGTTGAACCCGTTGGAAAGTAATCATCCCCCTTATTTCATAATTGAAACGTCTGTTTAGGGCCATAGAGGCCAACCCACCAGGGTTCCCCTGCACTCACACACACGGTTCTGTCTTTGAACCTTCTTAAGCCACTGCCCTGCTTTGGATCATAGACCCAAACCTGTCTCTCCAGGTGGGGCTGGAGTCCCAGTGGAGCTGGAGACACACAAGCCTGAGATAGGAGGAAAGAGCTGACTGCCAGAGAGAGTCACGCCATTTGATTGTTGCCCCCTTGGATGCTGGATGAAGAATCTGTATTGGGGGGCTGCTTGTGTCCCACCCTGAACATGGACAGCAGTGTCAGGAAGCAGTTTCCATGCTGATGCTCCTTCCAAAAACCTGTCCCAGTTAGGCTTAGATGGGTAACAACACCGCCATAAAGTTCCAACTGACAGATGATGGCAATAAGAAAATTTCCTGCTTCATTACATGAGGGAAGGTGTGGTCTAATGTGTCATCTTACCCTGCAGAAATACTTATGCATATTTAGATCTTTTGTAATGAAACGTCTACTTTTTTAACATGGCCTGCAGGGGATGTGATTGACCTCCGTCCACAGTGTGGCACCAGTGGTGCTGCTATCTGGGTGACATCTGTGTCACATCATTTTCAATGGATCTTATGGACAGTTTGTTTCCAGCTCCACCTGTAGTTGTCCTCTGACCCCTCGTATCTCCAAGCCTGTGAAATATACATATATGAACTGTACATTGGAAATAGTGTCGTGTGACAGGGGATGTGGTCTGTAAGACCAGTGAAAATGGCTGTATGATCTGGAATGTGACAAGACAGGGTACTACCGTGTTTGTTCCCAACTTGGTTTTTAAAGAAAAGTGTGCTTTTGCGATTGTGCTCATTCAGCAATGTCATTTCTCTGGATCTTGCGTGTTGGTTCCCTCATTCTCTCACGCACACACAGACATGGCCACCGATGGGAATCTAGCTCTTGTTAATATGTTTTATAGGTGACTGTTGTTTCTGTCTGTCTCCTTCAAAGTTCCTCCTTAATGTTTGTTTTGCTCTTTATATCACTAATTGATTTGTATTCATTGCAGTCGGTGGCAGGTGTTTGTTACATCATGTTACGGACGTGTCTGAAATCTCTTCATTTGTTCAGCAGTGCCTCTGGTGACACCTTCAAAACACTTGTCTTTGTCCTTTGGTCATTTGACAGCAGTTTCGATGGCATTACATCCACACGCTTCCCACACAGACCTGTTTTAGAGCTTCCTGGGATCTGTCCACCAGGGGGCGTTCTGCTGTACTGGCTCGATTTCTCTCTGGGTTGTGAGTCCAGCATCCGCTTGTTCACACACTCTCACATTCTCACACAGCGACAAACTCACACTCTTATCACACTACAGACTCCATTCCAGTGCCCTGCACTCCTGGATCACTGAATGAAGGGCACTTTTGGATTCGGGGAAGCTGAGTCTGGGGTTACTGCTTCCATGGGCCCCCTTTAGGTCAAAGTGCACAGGAGTGTGCCGGGTTGTTGTGTGAATACACACCTCCTGAAGCTGTAAACCTTTATTGACCATTGAGAACAGGACACAACATGACACAAGACATGTAAACTGCGTTTTGGCACCATAAATACAAATCGACTTACTGTGCAATAAATAGACATTATTCATTGTGCAGATGGGTTGGATGAAACCCTCAGTGCCATCAGCTGAAACTGAGGAAGGGGGTGGGTCCAGAAGGGGGAATCTCAGTGAAACATACTTCTAGACAACCTTTTGGTGTGTAACATTCTCCTGATCCCTCTCGCATTCTTAATATACATATGCAAAGCAGGCAAAACCAGTGGGCATATTGGAATTACCAGAAAATGCTTGACATTATTAAAATGATCAGTATCGTGACCAGTTGTTCCATCGGTCATCTTGCATTTCCGATTATCATAGTTTGACCTCGAATTTTCCTTTGCTGCTCTCCATAGGGGCGGTTTGCAAGAGACCACTAGGAGGCGAGCTTTCCGTGTTCCTGTCTCACCCCGACACACGTTTCCGTGTACAAGATGAGGGTCACATGTGAATTCCTTCAACACTCTGGGTCACGTGTCTCTGTTCTAGTATGTGTCAGGGTTTTCGTGGGTGTGCCTCTGATATAGGGGGCATGTCTGTGTTCTTGGGGGTGTGTGATGTTGGAGGGCCTGTCTGCCATTTCTGTGCTCTTATGGGCGTACTTTTGTTCCTGGGGGCGTGTCTTTGTTCAGAGGCATCGGGGCTCCCGGTTGCAGGTTCTTGACCGGCGGTTAAGGCGCCATGTTGTTCATTATCCAGCTGCCTTAAGGGATTGATTGGTCTTCAGATTAAAGTTCTCTACAGGTCTCTGCAGAGCCTCCTGGCACTGGGCAGCATCTGGGCCAGAGGTGCTTTGACCTATGCGTTCTGGAATAAATGACGCCATGTGATGCTGTCCTTGGGGTGGAAGGGACCGAAGGCCTCAACACATGGAAACATCCATGTTCAATACCATGGCCATTGTGGGGGGGTTTAGTGTGAAGCTCGAGTTCCACGGAAAAACTGTTTTCTCACAGTCCCCGACATCCTCTGTGTGTATACATACCGCTGTCGCTGTTTATGTGTGATTGGGATGCTGTGTTCTGGCACGTTCTATTGCGTGTGCCACTCATGTTATCACATCTTCTTTGTGATGTCTGGAGGCCCTGAGCAGATGGGCCTGGAGGGGTGCAAATGAAACCTTGTCTGTGTTTCTCTGTTGCATTTTAATACCTCTCACAGTTTCAGACCTTTCTTGTTCCATTCTTTTTTATTCCCCATTTTTGAATAATGAATAATGTTCTTTGTCCTGCTGCTCTGTTGTGTGACACATAGAGATATTTAGGACAATGAAAGTAAAAAAGTAAAAACTCTGAGTAATTAACCAATCCAAAGAGTTACTTTTTCGTGATCCGTGACTTCAGAGTAGCAGCCTAAAATCGTATATAAATATTTGTGGTACTTCACTTTATAGTTATATTTTTTAGATGCCAAATACTGTATTATAAATATAAGAGTAACAATATTATCACAAAAAGAGAGAAAGCAGATGTTCAGCAAACCTTACTGTACTGTGCAATATATTTGTGTTTTCCAGGGTGAAGTTTTAAGAAAGTGTAAGTGAAGAGAGTCATTCATTTTATATTTTCATTTTATAAAGTGAAATTCATCCATAAAATTCATGGGTTGTGAATAAATAGAAAAACGTCACCGTACTTTGGCAAAATGAAAGCAAATGGCTGTATTTCACTGTACAGCCGCGAGTCCTCCTTACCACTAGCGGAGCTCTTCTCTGAGCTGACGGATCCTGCAGAAAGCTCAGGTGTGACGGGAAGCGTTTTGGGTTTTGGTTGGAAGTGCAGGGAACGAGACGTTTCTGAGCAACACACACTGACCGCACGCAAACACACACATTACGCAGAAGACTATGGCAGTGAGGTACTTGTCTGTCTGGGGAGTGCCCTGTGTGTGTGTGTGTGTGTGTGTGTGTGTGTGTGTGTGTGTGTGTGTGAGAGAGCAGAGGTAGACTTTCTGTTTTTTCTTCCATGTCTACTGGACGCTGATTGTTTCAGCTAACTTTGCAGCTACATGTAAATCCCCGATGAAGAAGCAGTAGGGTGTTGGGTCACATGTCACCAACATCCCACGAAAGGCATCCACTGTGTTCTTGTTGACAAGAGGAAGAGCTGTGAATCTGACTTGGTCCTTTAAAGGGCTTCCCACCCAGCTGCCTGAGACGGATTTGAGACCCAACACCAGCGTGGTGCTACACGCAGCCGCACTCGCGCGCCGACACCTCATGGATCGTGTAGTACCGGTTTTTGTTGTCCAGGAAGGAGATGTCATCATCGTATGTGGTGGGCCGGCAGCAGGGGCTATGCCGCATCTTGTCCTGCCGGCTGCCCCCCAGCAGGCCTGCCCTTTTCATGTGCTCCAGGGACACATCATAGTTGCGGCGGTGTGCAACACAGCGCCCGCTGCAGTAGCGGAAGAGCAGCGTCTCGTCGCTTTCGTAACCCAGGCCCAACTCACTGACGCTAACCACAGCCTCGCGGAGGGTGCAGCTGCTCCGGCCTTTGCGTGCCCGTTTGGTCCTGCGCCCCTGGGGGCCCCGCAGAGTGTCCCGCGCTGCTTTCCTCTCCACAAGGGTGGCGATCACCTGCTGCAGCTCCCCCTCGGTAAAGCTCTGGAACATGGAGGAGACTGCAGGCACAAAGGAGGAGTAGAGAAGCTTCAGGTGCGTGGTGCTCACACACGCGCACATACATAGACAAACACACCTGATCTGTGTGAAGACTGTGGCTGACATAACATTTAGCTCCATGACGCTAAACTATGAAACGAGCTGGAAGGTAAACACCGGTCATGTTCACTCATTTGGAAGCAGAACTTTAACAAAGTAGACATGGTCATAAAATGCAATTAGTACTAAAAGTAAATAAACTGGGAAATGTTTGATTTGACTGGTTGCAAAAGGATGAGTCAGTGTCTCTCTCTCACATTCGGCCAGGATGGAGGTGATGCTGTCTGCTGTCCTGGTCATCCGACGGCGTACGCCATTCCACCGGGAGGGTAAAGAGGAGGAGGAGGAGGAGGAGGGCAACGGTTGCAGTCGCTGTGGAGATGAAGCCCAGGAGCGCGGCAGACGGGGGCCAGTAGGAGCCGTAGTCCTCGTGGAGATATCGAGCAGGACAGTCCCACAGAGGACAAAGGCAATGGCAACCCACTTCCATAGCCTCATCTTAGGGTGAGTGGGAGCATTGGGAGTCTGCAAGGGACAGTCACACACAGGTCGAAGCAGTCAGATACTCGTGTGGAGCAGTCACACTGTCTGCACCGCTGTAAACACATCAGGTGGGGATTTCTGCAGAGAAGTTCCCTCTAGCAGTGTCACCCCGTGTGTCAACAACACCTGTATAAATGGGGAAGAAGGGTCAAGTAAATAAATAAGGTGTAAATGTTTCTTCTGCCCAAACCTACTTTAGGTTGTGTCTGGCGTACCAACATTTTCAGCTCTTAACAAACAGATGAACGAAGGAGAGAGAGAGGCGAAGAACAGGGAGGCGAAGTTGTGATGCACAACTTTCTTCCAGATAAGGAAACTGTAAACTAATGGTGGCTAAAGGTTAAATCCAGACTGGAGCCAGGAAATGCTTTGGCAAACAAGGGCAGATGGGTGCAGACAGGCGCAGACGGGCCCTTTGTGATCCTTCGGGGGAGACCAGTCTGTGGCCGCCAGGTCTCTTACACACACACACACACACACACACACACAGTGAAATAGCCTGTCTGTTGCATCTTTCATTTACCACCATTGGTACATGTTCACGGTGTAGAGTAGTGCCCTCTACTGCCTGGCATTGCATAGCTGCATTCAGACTATTCAGAGGAAAGCAGCTGCAGCTGCAGGGTTCAACTCCCGCAACTGGACACAACAATCGTCCCTCTCGGTCAGGACCATCAGGTACAACCGTGTACAAACATGACTGCGCTTGAAAATCTCTCTCAGACACAATGGGTTGACCCAGCGCCCATTTCCGTTCTGTCTGCGGCCTCCTCGCTGCTCAGACTATGACCGTTTCTTGACACACGCGTCTCTGCTGGGTCCTCGGCCAGGCGGAACAACAGCAGCGTCTGACAGCAGAAGAATCAGGGTTCTGTCCCACGGTGAGCGAAACCAGAGCCACGTCAACTGCCAGGCTCCCGGCGAAGGAATGGGCCTCCATTGTGCATGGAGAAAAGAGTGTCGCCCGGGGGCCCCGCTCAGGCCCCGAACTAGAGGGCCATTGTGTTTGACACACAAACACACACACGCGTGTGTGCCTGCCCCACAGGGGCTGACAGAGACCCCCTCCTGTTGGCCACCCTTCTGTCCAGTACAGACTGCATTGTCAGGAACTGGGGGGATTAAAGGACTTCCGTGGTCAGGGAGAACCATATGAAATGGTTC
This sequence comes from Arapaima gigas, assembly GCA_900497675.1. Lineage (NCBI taxonomy): Eukaryota > Metazoa > Chordata > Actinopteri > Osteoglossiformes > Osteoglossidae > Arapaima > Arapaima gigas. The sequence goes on from UFQX01000703.1 coordinate 243,686, forward strand.
AGTTTCAAAGGGGATTTGTGTGCCCATCTGCCCAGATTCAGTGGAGTTGAGCTCTTGCTGAAGAGCCCAATGTGAGGGACCCCCTTGAATCCATCCAGCATGCATAGAACCGATGGAAACTGCTGGGTTTTGTTCCCTCTCCAGTCTGATTTCCACTTTGCTCAGATGATGTTGTTCAGTCGGCATTTATTCTCGACATTCTTCTACTTCTTTCTGCTCTGAGTTCTAGTTCAGTAGAGCAGTGCGCCTTCCCACCGTGTCTTCAAATGAGTGTCAATCGCCATCTTCAGCGATTACTGATACAGGCAGAGCTTTGTTTACTCTAAGACCCTGCTGGGGGTTAACAGAGTCCTATTACCCTCATGCTGTTGGGTGGGCACTGTATAAAAACAGCTCCGGTTGAGCTGTGTCCCTGAAACAGCCACAGTTCAGACCATGTCCATGTCTGAATAGACATGAAAGTTCCACATATTGGTCGCTATCCGAAAACTATTAAATGTTGCGTTCTGATTTTCTGCAGTGAATAAAAGATACTAGAAAGCGTTGCTAATGTTCTTCGTATGTATTTATTTAATGAAGAACCTGATCCCGTCTAGTGCCCTCGGTAGGTTGGAGCATGACAGAGACTGACAGTCCACATATGGGGTTCAAAACATCTTACTGCTGCTGCTGCTGCACAGAGAGAGGAGCCAGGCAGTATATCCATCCTTAGGTGCACTCCTCCCTGCAGGGGGCGCCACACTAGAGAAAGGTTCCAGTGTGGGTTGTCATCAGACCTGGATTAGTGCCTGGATTAGCCGCCGCTGATCTGTGCTCACATGGGCTGACACCTGTGCTGCTCAGGTTCAGGGTGTGGGGGTGGCCTCTAGCTAATCTGGCAGCGCGGCGACCCCTCCAGCCCACCACAGCCACTCTTCCGGTCTGTTTTCCGGACTTTCCACTCAAAACGCTGGAATTTGTTGAGTACATTTTTTAATAATTTATATTCACGTAATAAAATCACAGGGAAAATGTATTTTCCCACTCTGTACCTGCAGCAACAATCAAAGAAGTTCATCCATTTTTGTATTCCATCTATCTTTTCATGCAGCATTTTTACTGATTTGGACCTGTTATACTGAAATACCGTATAATGGAGAGAAACATGATGAATTTTGACATTTCTCAGAGGAAAACTGGCTCTTTCCTATCTGGGGAGGACAAGCACTTTGGCTGGGAGTTTGGAAAAGTTAGTATTTTTTATTAACGTTTAACAAGAGTTGGGAAGCAGCTCAGTTCCTTTAATGGCCCTGAGAGCGGCGCCGTGACTCAGTGAAGCTGGTCTGTGTTTCTGCTGCCCGACCTGGCAGCCCCCGCAGAGGGACCCCAGCAGCAGCTGGGTGGCAGAGCCGGGCTAATCGCAGGCTAATGCTGCTAACTGTAAAACTAATGCTGCTAATGGGCGCTGACAGTGGGCCGCTGAGCCACCAGGATAGGGGGGTTTCTGGTCCCTTCCCCTCTGGGGGGACCTTCACCATCACGAAGCAGTATTCTGGAAGTATTTGGCAGAAAACGAGCGCGAGGAGGGAGGAGCCTCACGTCGATCTGCTCCGGCGTCGCTTTAATCTGCCTGAGAACGGCGGTAATCCGCCTTGTGGCTCGAGATCCTCCAGTTGACAGCGCAAAAATAACGGCAGGACAAACACACGTCAGTGCCCAGCTTTAAAAGTCTGGGATCCTGCAGCCAGTCTAAACAGCGCCCCCCCCCCCCAAATGTGACCCCCCCCTCCCCAGCTTGCGCTCAGTTTCAGCTCCTGATGTGTCTGATATTTGGACAGTTCCTCCAGAGAAAACTCCCCCCTTATCAGTCTGTGTAGAAACACAGTAAAAAGTCATTCCTCACACTCATTTTTTTGTTACTTAATATTTACGATCAAAGTTTGGTGAATAATGACAATAATGTCTTATTTCCATTTTTTTGCACTTGGTTTCAAATCTGTAGCCAACAATTTTATCTCGTGGATGAATACTGGGTTTTTTTAAGAATTGCATGAAAACCAGAATACGTAGAACTTGCTTAGACATAATTTTTATTTCTTGTTGCTACCATTTTAGTAAAACGACGAGAGCATTAAATAGGAGTAAGGCTTTTGGAAATGTGTGTGATGGTGCACATACCGCAGAAGCTGCTCTGGAAGAGGATTCTCACATCACCCGGTCTGTTGCCGTGGTAACTCCCATCCGTCATTGTATCATTATTGTGTTGTTAGTATAATCTGTCAGTTACGCAGTTGCTGTACGTATGGAATGACACGCAGTCCCTTCTCGGAAACCCTGGGCCCTGAACAAATGGTTACTGTAGTTTGAACAGGGTTTCCAGTGTCCCGGTGAGGATAGACATTGTCCACAATACTAGGGGGTGCTGTCATCACACTCCTAACACCATCAGCACGATCAGCACCATCAACACTGTCACCAACCTTATCACGATGCTTCCGTCTCCCCTTTTGACACGACAAGTTGTTAAAACGCATCTGTAAACAAATGGGTGAAAACATGAGCAAAAGTGTCTGTGACCGCAGCGGGTCACAGGGTCCTGGGTCCTTCTCCTCAGTCCTGCACTATTCAGAGATGAGTGGTCAGGTGTGTGTCAGCAGTGCTGGGTGTGGCTGATGTGTGTGTGGGGGGGTGTGCAGGGTGGGCAGTGAGTCATGTCCTCGAGGGGAGCGGAGCGCACAACTCAGGGTTGGCGCAGCTCCCCTGTGTAAACACGGCGCAGCGGCCTGCTGGAGAGGCCGTCTGAGATGCGGTTCTTTTGCTTATTTTAACAGCGGTGAAGCTGTGCTGAGGGCCAGAGGGGCCCCGAGGAGGAGGACTTGGGCACTGAGTGCGCTCTGAGCTCTGTGACGCTGCCACTGTGACCCCACAGCCCTGGGAGAGCACGATGGGAAGAGTTAGTCCTTATTACCTGTTTGGCACTAAGCCACTCTGGACGCACTTTGTGTGTGCGACTGCGTGTGCGTGCAGATGTGTGTGGGTGTGTGTGGGTGGGTGCGCCTCTTTCTGTGTGATGATGTCTTGGCTTGTCTATGTGCCTCTGATTGTAGGACCCAGCCTCCTCTTGGCTGAATGGCTACGTGTTATACAGTGTGTTTCTGTAACGTATTTGTTCCGCACACACTCTCTTACACCACTGGTTGAAGTGAGGAGCTTGCGAAAGATTCACCCTCCATTCTCATAGTCTGATTTTCCTCGTAGACCCGCTTTGCTGCCCACGGTGACATCACACTGTCACTTTCCTGCACTTTTAAGGACATGAGACGTGAGCCAGTCCGAAGCCCAACGATGGTAAGTTTGACAATGAGATACAGCAACTAACTGCTTGTTCCTGCTGATGCCAGAGGACCTGAGGGGGCTGCACCTGTTCCACCTTACTGTGTCTGTCATCTCTGATATGTGGGCCAGGAGGGGCAGCTCCAGGCTGTCCTGTAATGCATCATCACACCAGTCCCCCTGTGGTGTACACTGAACATACTGTATTTCCTGGCACTTCACTTCCAGAAACAAACTACAGCTGTCTTGCTTCCTCTCTGAGCTCCGCTGGCCCAGTGGTGCGGTCAGCTGTCAGGGGAACATCGCTCCACTGACCACATGGAGGATGGAGGTGTGTGTTGTTGCTCTTGTTTTTCTTTAGGTAAGTATGTTGGGGTAATGAAATCTCTTTGCTGTTGCTATCAGACTCAGTTTGCGAACTGTGCTGCTGCTCCACACAGCTGGTCTGGTCTTTAGGCATCACTACGCCCCCTGGTGGCAACGTGCTCTCAGTGTACCAGCACGGTCCATAAGTGCCAGATTGCTACTAGGGCACAGGGCAGGTTAGTTTTCCTTCAGGGACCCTAAGCAGTCACATGGCACAGGGTGGGGGTGTGTTTCTTGTGTCTGAAGGTGTGATGATTGGCGTTTGGCTCCTGCTGAAGTAGAACAGCGACAGGCGGAAACGCCTCTCAGTGGCATCCGGCTAAAAAGTATAGAAGCTGTGAGAAGTTCTCTGACACTTCAGCAAGAAGGTGTAAAAAACATGCTTCTGTCAGGATGACAGGTGTGTGTGTGTGTGTGTGTGTGTGTGTGTGTGTGTGTGTGTGTGTGGAGTGAGGCAGAGGAGCCAAAGCTTATAGGCTTTTAGCCATTAACCTGGAACACCATCCGGCTTACAATACAAGTGCACTGACAACTACAGCACAGAGTCATGGTTTGCATCCTCCTGACACACACACACACACACACACACACACACAAACTGGAGTCCTAATGAACTGACATTAATCCCCCAATTAGCAAAGACCATGAAGGTCTCCTACACCAGACCTTCAGACCTTTTCTGTTGTTTTTGTTATTTTTACCTTTATCTGATTCCTTTATGCGATGAAAACCTAAATGTTAGATAACCAAGTTTACACTGAATTACACAGCGGGTAGTTTTTTTCTGTGATAATTCAGGGGACTGACTGCGGATTCTGCAGCAGCAGATGGGATTCGAGCTCAGTACTTTCCAACTGACAGCACTAACCACTGTGCCACCTGCCTCGGGAAGGGTGTTCCTCTCCTTATCTCGGCTCTGTTCCCAAATGCGACCATCAATGCCATCTAAGAGCGGCACAAGTGGATGTGTCCTTACCGTGCGCCCAGCTAATCCAGACTTATCTGTGTTCTTCGTCTTGGACTGCGTGCCGTGTGGGTCCTCTTGCATGGGGGCAGGACAGGGGGACAAGTGTCACCAATGGCCTCACGCAGCATTCGGCGTGTGTGGACCGGATCCTCGGAAACAGCGCTGCATCTTATTGTCCCTGTGGATGTCGGCTCTCGCAGGGTCCCTGTCACGTCGGGATTGTGCAGAAATCAGTGTGTCCTGCTGAAGTTGGCACAGCACTCCAGTTCTCCCGCATGATGCCACAGAAACCGCCACACGGATGGAAACGCGGGAGCCACACGAGACGATGATCAAGTCAAGGGGCTGGTCATAGTGGTTGCTGCTGCACAGTCCGGACTGTGGCTGAGGAAGGAGAAACTTCTGGAGCAGGTGTCCAGTGCCCCTCTGGAAAACTGCAGGGAGAAGGGATGTAAAGAAACTCTTTGGATGAGAAATCTAGTGCCACCTGCAGAAGTCCTGAACGAGCTAGAGATGCAAATGAGTCCAGAACTCCAACAGTTAGTGTTAGTCTTGGTCTTTTCGTCCAACTGTAGAAACTCTGTCCAGTGTTTGTCCTGGAACAGTGCGTGGATGTTCTCGTGGTGCTTTGGAAAGTCCTGGATGTTCGATGGCTCAGATTAGAGGGCTGAGAAAAGGGCCCAACGTGTCCGAAGGTGGCTCTTTGTTGGGAGTGCAGCAAGTGGCAGCTGTCCACACCACAGGTGTCGCCAAGCCGCTCTCCTCGGCGCAGGTGGCCACGTGATGAACGCTGGCCCACGACGCGCTTTCCCAAAGCTGTGGACCGGTGTCCCGCGGCAGAGTCTCCCGTCCCTCAGCCTGGGGGCTCCTCCACACGCAGAGGCTGCTGTTTTCCCTCTGATATTCTGAACACAGCTGCGTCTCCTGGCTCCGCTCCCTCGGTGTTGCGCCTCCCCTCCGGCCAAGCGCTCATCTCCGCGCCGCTGCTCCACACTGGGGGTCACGCCCCTAGCACCTCCCCTAAAGAGCACAGACCAATGACTGAGCCTGGATCCCAGAGTCATGCAAATGAGATGCAGCTCCTCAGTAATCTGCTACAGGGCTGCTCTGGCATGTCCTGCAGCACTGAGGGACCTGGAGATGATCTTGAGATGATCTAGTGATGATTTGACCCAGTGTGGACACTTGGTGTCCCTTGGGGGATCAGGGTTTCCTCACAGTCTTCAGTGATCCTTCCATCAGCAGCATTTGTCCCATCACCACTACCTGCATCATCTGAATTACGCACTAAGGGCTCTGAAGTGGGCATGGAGTGAATTAGTGGTCGGTAGTCAGAGCTGGACACTTGACCACATCATTAAACGTCAGTGGAGACACACTGAACCCTCCTGAACAGCGGCTGCTGTAAACGGGAGGGCTCCACCCACTGCCCCGCTCTTTCCTCTACCCACATTCTTGGGGTTTCCGCCATGACACCTGAGAACATCACAGCACCATCCAAACACATTTCCTCTTCATGTCCACAAAGGTTTGAGAGTGTTTTCACCTTGGGATGCAGGTGATGAAGCCCTGCACCCTGACAGTAAAGTGGGCTACACTGACCTGACCGTTGACACCAAGACTCTGCAGGGGTTCCCTTTCACACTGGAAAAGAGCTGCTAGAGGATCGTGGGGGACCCGAGCACATCCAGAAGGAGCTTGGGCACACAAACAGTATGTTCAGATGTCCAAATTGCAGCTCAGATCAGGAGGATAGATGCTCACATGGTGGACATATAGTCCATGCTGGGGGCCGCCATTGTCTCTGGAACACAGTAGCATGAGGAAAGATGGAGTGTCCAGCCCACAGTCACTGGGTGTGTGTCTGCGATGGGTAGACATTACACGTTACACACAGGGCACCACTGTGTGTGCAACGGCGGTCCAGGTAGACGTCTCCTTCCACTGCGGCTTTGCTTACACACCGAGGGCAGCTCAAGTTACTGTGGTTTACATCTGATGCCCATTACTACTTGGTAACTCTAGGTACCCGCCAAGCGTCTCAGGCCTCGCTTGGGGTCAACAGTCTGCATGAGAGACACGTGCTGCGTCGCCTGGAAAAAACCACTTGTTTGCTTTACCTTCCGAGCGTTTAGTCATAGTTTGGATGCTGGGATAAGTGGCACTTTGAGGAACATGCCCACTCAGGCGAGTGAGACTGTGGTAACTGTGGTAACTCTGTGGTGACTCTCCTCCCCTTCCTCCCTCCAGACCCCTGTGAGCAGAGATGCTGGATGCTCCTCTTATGACGGCGCCTCCATCTGGCAACAGCTGGAACGCCTCCCAAAAAATGTGAAAGATAAACAGCAGAAAGTAAGTGGAGGAGCAGATTCCTCTCTGTTTACTCTGATTTACTCCACTTTACTCTAGTTTACTGTGATTTACTCAGAGATAGTGTGTGTGTGTGATCCTCATGAGATGGCACATATTTTACATCCTCCTGCCTAATGGAGGAGCTAAGCTGGACGGCGACATTGCGATCCTCTGTCTCGTCCCTGGAAGACTTCACTGGTGTCATTTAGAAGTGCGATTCATGTCAGCTGGAAGGAAACCAGGAGCTCATCCTGATGGCCGCGGGTGGTGGGGGGGGGCTGTCAGAAGGATTCTGGGATACCTTCTGCTGATGGAATCGTATGAGGAATGAAGTGGGAGACTGTTTTAGAGGACCACTACAGTGTGACACACATTCTGGACAATGACTCAAAGGAGCTGTGCTACCAAGGGAACACTGAGGGTTGTAGTAAGAAGCTATAGACTCAGTGGGTCTGTAGGAGGTCCATTCTGGGTCACTGACATCAGGCAGGAGAAGCTGTAAAATGAGACACAACTGTCCCCTGGCAGTGTGTGTGTGTGTACCAGTGATGGCAGCATACAGGTCCAGCTGAACCTCACACAGTTCTGTGTGCACAGGGTCAACGTGGCATCTCTCTTGCTCACATGAGGAGCTGTGTGTGTGTGTGTGTGTGTGTGTTTCGAGCATCAGTGCTGGTCAGATGGACTCCAGTAAGGATATTTTAAAGCTGGATGCGGGATACAGTTTCCACAGCATGGTGTCCACCTGTTCTGTGGACACATGAAACAGCCAGTTCCACCCAGTGCTGAACCCCAGGGACACACTGTAAATGTACATCCTTTGCCTGAGCGCACACACGGAACTCGAGCTCTCGCCTCTATTTATAGCTCCTAATGGGAAGGTATGAATCGCGGTACACAGGAAGAGGGCCAGTTTCCTTTTTCACCCTGGATTTCCCACTTTGTTTGACAGTTGTGCTCATTGTTTGGACATGCTGCTGACAGCTAAGCGAAAAACGGTGTGATGTCTGCAGCAGGGCCGGCCCTGGGGGGCGCTCTCTGCCCACGGTGTCCAACAGCAGCACCCCGAGGTGCAGTGCGGGTTTGCGTGGCGGCACATACTGCCATCGCCCCGTGTTTACTGGGCAATCCGCTGCCTTGCTGGGTGACGACGGGATGGGGTGCGGGGGAGGGTGGGCCATACCTGAAGACCATCACGTCACACCTGGGCAGGTGTAGTCCTTCGTGGTGGCAACGCACTGGCGGCCGTGTTTTACTGGAGTTTTCGTTGGGAGCAGTGGCTATAGTTCTTGTACCTGCACCAGCTGCAGTCTCACCCCCACACCCATCTGCCACTATGTTTGCACCCTTTCCCTTGATGCCCTTTGCTCACAGACACGTAAATGTGTTCTTGGTATTAATGGGTAAACATAAACATGCAGTAAATCGAGATGATAGTGTATGGTGTGTGTGTGCGCGCGTGCTCCAGCCTTGGCTGCTCCATGGAAACATGCCTGCTGTTGATGTGAAACCCCTTGCTGCATGTAAACACTCCTTGACGAATAGCCATAAATTAGTACCGGGTTTTGGGGAACGTACTGCGGTGCGCTGGGCACGGAAACTTCCCCCACCCGCACACACAAACCAGTACACACTGAGTCACACCGCTTTACGTGTCACTACCAGCTCCACGTTGCAGTGTGCACACAAGGTTTCTCTGAGGGCCTCCAATCCTCATGGACCTGGGTTCTGCTCCCCTCTTGCTCCCAGTTCCTAGCTGCGGTTACCCACCTGACTAATATGACCCCTATGCTGTTGTCAAGACCTGGTCACGGCTTTGCTTTGGCGCAAACCTGAATGTAAAAACAGTGTGTCAATTTACCTAAAGTCTTCAAGGACATTGGTGTCGCATAAACATGATTGGGCACCATGGGTGACCATGTGTTTGGCCTTGCCTGGGTGGTGACCGCACCATCCTGAGGATGCAGACTTGTCCAGGTCCAGCTCCTGGGCTGGAGTGCTCATCTCAGGGCCCCTGGGGACCACAGTGCGTGCGAGCAGATGGAGGAGGCTGGAAGTGCTGCAGCTCTGCACAGCTCTCTGCTGCCTGGTGGCGATGCCCCACTGACTCTGAGTGGGAAAATTGGCGTTAGCGTTAGCATTAACGCCACTTGCTGCGCAATTGCGTGACAAGACAAGAGTGGACTGTGGCCCCTGGGGGCATCTTTGCGTACGGAGGGAGTGCCTATAATACCAGTGTTCGCTAAAAGCCTGTTCTGAGCCCCGGCCCCCTGGGTAATGGGGGGGCGCAGCACTCAGCAGCCTGCGGGGCCTTTTGCCTTTTTCCGACTCTGAGTGCAGCTGGGGGTCCCGTGTCACCACGGTAAGCAGTGGTGTAGGAGCTGTAGAGTCAGCACATGTGAGCAAAAGCCTTGCCGGGAACCAAACCTGGTGTCAGTTGCAGGTGTTGCTGTCACAGGTGTACAGGTGCGCTGACTACTGAAGTGACAGAAACAACCAAGACCAGAACTCTGATCACAATCTGTATTGTTTATAACTCCAAAGTCAGTGAAGGGTTAATATTCATCGGGACAGTTCCGTTCAAATCTGTCGGCAATATTTATATATATTTATATACTGACCACCATGTAAGAATATTGTGTTTTTTTAATTTATTTTGCACTTCAAAATCAAAAAAAAATCAAAATTCAAAGTAATTTAAAAAGAATGTAAAAGGAAAATGTCCCTCTGCTAAAAACATCCAAGCATTCTTCTCATTATTCAACACCGATTTTCAGGAAACACCAGACGTGAGCTGTAAACCCAATGGAAAGGAGCTAAAATAAAGGTGGTCCCATTTTTCTAATGTTTTAAGAGATTTACATTTCTTTATCTGACACTTTTCTTCAAGCCAACTTAGTGTTGTTACTTACGCTGATTTTTGATCAAGGGTATGACAGCTGGGGGTGGGATTTTAACCCACGTCCTTTAAGTTTAAAGGCCACAGCGCTAACTACTATACTACCTGCTGCTTTAGCGCCATCTGTTGGCCTGGAGGGTAAACACGGGTCCCACTCTCCCCCACCACAGGCTGAAATTTGAAGAAAAATAAACTGGAAAATGTTTGCATCTTTGAAGATTTGTAATTGGACCCAGTGTTCCTAACACCACGAGCCAGTGTACCTGGAGTGCTTTCCCAGTTACATGTTTATTTACTGAGCAGCTATTTCAGTCCAGTGTGGCCTTCATAGTTTACTGTTACAAGCTTATAAACTAACGCTTATCCAGTTATATTTCTCGAGAATTTTCTTGTGGCAGAGCCATTTAGGAAACTTTTCCAGTTAGTTTTGCTAAACACCGCCTACATCTTCCTGACCCACCACTTCTCAGCTTTTAAGTTCCATGATGGGTGTGCAGCGAATGTTTGACGTCCCTAAATTCAACCAGATGTGCTGCTGTTCTCTCCGGATTTGGAGTGGCTCACAGTTGTGACGCCACTGCTTGGTGTCCAGGGACTCCTTGCCCCTTAGCCCAGTAAAGATAAGGGCAGGTGGGCGGACGGTTGATGGACGTGCAGAGGTCAGCAGTCCAACGTGCAGCTCCTGCCATCCATCGCTGCTATTGAGATGGAAGTTTTTGGCTCAGGCTCAGACAGGCTTCCACTATCCTTTCTGTTCTACGGCCTCTTTTTCACAGTCAGTAACCAGCATCGCCCCCCCATGCCCTGGTTGCCCACTGGAAATGTGTTCCAGTGACCAGAGTGAAACACCCTGGCGTCCAAACCCTGCACTCGAGCATCACATTCCACTCCAGCAAAGCTTTTAAAGAAGGCATTTCCTGTCCACTGTCAGCTCAAATTAAAAGTAAATGCCTTCATTCCCACCAAGCAGTGCAGGGCTTCTCAGGAGCCCCAATAAACTCAATTCACAATTAATTTTTTTCCAGAAAATTGTGCAGGTCCGTACTGTTGCTTTCGTTCTTTAGCCCTTTTAACAATTTATCACTGCACTAAAAACATGGTGCAAAACAAGTCATTGTTCACTTGTACTCCTAATTATTAATACACATCACTCATTTTCTATTTAATGTCAAATTGAATATGCTAGTCGGGTGGACTCAGTAAACAGAGCCATTGATAACATTCCTCCTTTGCAGTTCTGCAGTGTGCTGCAGCCCAAGTGATGGCACCTCGCAAGTGGTTTCTGTCCCTGCTGGAGCCTCCCTGCAGATGCCTCTCACACACACACACACACACACACACACACACACACACACACAAACACACACCTGGTGTAACTCACTAATGGCTGTCAGACACCTTTCCTTATTATGACTCACGGCACTTCCAGCCGAAGCACTTAATTGTGAAAATTAAGGGATCTGCCATTGTTACCCTGTAATTCTGTAATGGGTAAAATAAATACTAATTCATCTTTGATTCGCCAAACTGATTAGTTTGCCTATATATTTGAGAACATAAACATGCATCTTTTACACATTTTGGTAAACTAACTTTGTTCTGATGATCTGCAGAAACAGAGATGTAATAAAGATTGAGACAGGAAGTGACTCTAGGGGAATATCTCTGTATCTATACTGTCCAATCTATTTGTTCTTTATGCAAACCTTTGTTTTTCAAGCCACAGGCTTAAAATTTGGCACAGTGATACTTCTCACCCTAAATGAGCTCTCTGACCTCAAACCTTTTTCCTTCAAGTTCATTAAGCACTGAAAAATGATGGTGCCAATGCTGGTCTGCATCGGCAAATAGGATGTGTAAATGAAGAGCAAAGCGAGCTGTGATTTCAGAAAGGAGCCCAACTGGCCCTGTGGCCCAAAACATGCTTGACTCTGCACCTCACTACAGTCCACATGCGTTGCTCTCTGGGGCCTCCGTGTATTTCACCATCATGGAGGAGATAGGTACCTGAGCTTCATGAGGAAGACAAACAGCAACATTCACTCTCACACACACGTTAGTGACATATGCTAGCAGGCAGTTCACGGCTACATCATCAAGAAGGGGACAAACAGGTAGTTCATAAATACACGTACTGAGGTACAGCACTAATCACACTTATGTAATAAATGCAACATGTTTAAGGTTAGTAAAGTTTGGTGACATACAGTTCTGTGCAAAAGTCTTAGGCATGCAACTTCAATGTCTGTTGAGAAGTACAGGTAGATTCTTATCTACCATCAGGGAGGTTTCTCATTGGTCCCAAATTCATTCTGCAGCCTGAGAATGACCTCAAACACCCAATCTCAGTCATACACAACTATCTTGAGCAAAACGAAGGAATCCTGCAACAGATAGTATGGTCCCCACAGAGCCCTGATCTCAACATGATCAAGTCAGTCTGGGAGGACATGCAGAGACAGTCAAAGTGTGCAGAAGAACTGTTGCCAGTTCCTCAAAATGTTTGGAAGAACCTACCAACCTCTACCTTAAACTGCATGCAAGTTTGCATAAGACAATCGATGCTGTTTTAAAGGCAAAGGGTGGTCCCACCAAATATTGATTTGATTGAGGTTTTTGTGTCTACTGCACTTTTTAGAAGGTTTATTGATTAATAAACATTCATGGCATTATTTTTGGAACCATCCTCACTTTATAGCATTTCTCCCACAGGTGCCTAAGACTTTTGCACAGTACTGTATAATTTACCTTTTGACTTTCCACATTTCCACTTTGTAAACCAGGCAACCAAGCTGGTTCTATATATTGTTATATTCTTCTCTTGTAACAGTAACTAACACCTTGATAGGTATCCACTGCAGCAGGCCTTAAAGTCATCGTGCCACATGCCCTGCTACCGCTACATGCATGTGTTCATTACAGTCAAGTGTGTTACTGAACACAATACTGTCTTTTGTAACACAAACGGCTCAAAATAATCACAGACCATCTGCGGCTGTAAGTTATATATTTAAATATACGTTTATTTAACAAACACTCAGTATACGGGGGGGACTCCTGTCTCAGCCTGTGGGGGATTGGGGGTCACAGCTCCGGGGGTCCAGCCAGCTTCCACCCTTCCTTCTTCCCCACCTTGGTGAGCATAGCCAAGGTACCGAGGCCAAGACACGCTGTTGTGCCCGTCATGGCACTGTGAGCTGGGGTGGGGGGGGTGGAGAGAGAAGGACGTCAGTGCTACACCTGTACCTGCGACACCTGACCTTCGCTCTCATCACACACATACATCAATCCAAACCACATCTCTGCTGCTCTGGAATCTTCCGACGGCCACACTCACTTCGTGCTCCTAGGAAAGCCCCTGCTGTGCAGCCACCGATGAAGTAGTTGAGAGGGTCATCAGGGGCTTCACGTACTTGGGCACTCAGGCAGGTGGTCAAACCAAAGATGGCTCCCAGGGATGCTGCGGGGAGCACAGGAGGTGACGTCACATGCTGCCTACAACATGCGCCACAAAATCACTTTCTACACGCAGCTCTGACAATTTGAAGATGGTCTGTAGACCACTGGACTTACCCATGGTTACAGTGCCACCCACTGCCCTCTGGACAGCCTGCAGAGCAGAGTCTGGCTTGAAGACGGCGATGTGGTAGGCGGAGCCCACGAGGCCTGCGGGGGGGGGGGGGGGGGGGNNNGGGGGGGTGGGGGGGGGGGGGGGGGGGGGGGGGGGGGGGGGGGGGGGGGGGGGGGGGGGGGGGGGGGGGGGGTGAGGAGATCTCCGAATGACAGAACCTCAACAAACCACACCTTCATAAACCATAATACACCATAAAGGTGCTGTCATACTGGTGATCTTTACAGTGTTGACATGAATAACACGTTCAACGGCACTTTTCCTCATGTTCTTCTCGAAAAAGAGTAACAAACGGAACGTCTAGTGACATATAGAGGTTTGAGGTTCAAACTGTTATTAAAGCGCAAGATAAAAGTGCACAATGCTAAACAGTTTATAATAACAGTGCATAAAAGGCACACAAAGTGTCTAATCCATATACAATAAACGTGTGCAGAGCTAGAAACGGACACGGGCTCCTTCAGCCCAACTGCACCAGCGGCCTATTGACCCCGTTTTACCTCAAAGCTTGGAATTTAACAACAACAGTAACATGAAAGAGGACTTTAAACGCGACGGGTGGCGGTACCGAGCGCCGTGCCCAGCTTTGTGGTGATCCACGTCTTCTCCACACAGTCTTTGCCCTCTTCCAGCTCCCAGTAACCCATGGCCGCTCTGGCAACAAGGACGTCGCTGCTCTCGCGAGACTGGAAACAGCTTTCTTCTTCTTCTCTGCTATACGGTAGGTATCCTCGTTGCTGAGTTACACTATTTGGCGAGTATCGCCATCCAGCGGCGGGAGTTTGACCTTTCCCAGCGGATTCGACAAACGCAGCTGGTGAAACTGGCGGTCGGTTATGATAATTCATTTTTTAACACGATCATCCACAGCCACTTTACAAAGTAAATCCGTAGCATTTGATTGATCAAACTAATCCCGCGTCTTGCATATTTTTGTAGAGAACAGCAAGCTTCGTTCTGCTAATCTTTGTCTGAAGTTGATTTACAATGTGAGGTTTGTACACGAAAGATACTTACTCTGATTTATCATTTCAGGGATCAAGGATAATTCAGAAGGAGTTGGGATTTAAACCCAGGACCTCTCACTGACAAGCTAACAACCCTAATCTCTGCATTAGCTACTTCTTTGTGTAGTTACAGTGACCTGGGCAGTGCTAAACCACTGCGCCACCTGCTGCTTTAACATGTGCATGGGTGCAGTTGATAGAGGATCCTCACACTTAAAACCACTATTAATGGACAAACTAGATAACCAGATTAAAGTGCTGCAAAAGGAGGGAGAGAGTCACAGATCAGTACAAAAATTTATTTGCATAGAAGAATCAACCCAGGTGGACTATCCACATACATTGTGCTTTTTCACACCACTAATGACCAACAACCTTCAAAGAGTGACCGCTGGAAGTGCTTCAGTGAGACTGGACCCTTGGTGAGGAGGACCTGGGTGTCACTCTACTGCCTCAGTTGCAGCTTTCCTCTGCCCAGGCAGTTGTAGAAACCTCTGGAGCCATCGGGGCCCAGTGGCTGCCGCAGCACCTTCACCACCACGCATGACTTGCTGGGGGGCCCGCCGCTCACAGCGGCCATGCTGTCTGAGCAGGAGCCATGAGCAGCCGGCCGCCAACGTTGGACCCAGGGACTGCTGCTGCTGCCACCACCTCCGTCCTGAGAACATTCCCCTGCACAGCGGCTTCTGCACCCACCACTCGGGCTTGGGCTACTGCAAAACTCTGGTGTTGCTAATGGTGACGGCGTCCCACCTACAAACAGCCGGCGGGGCAGTAGAGGGCTTCCCAGGGGGCTGGCCAGGGGGTTGCTGAAGGGGTCCCCATAGAAAGAGGAGGGACGAGGGATGGCGAGCGGGCTGCCGTATAGCGACTGTGGGCGCGTCACCCGGCGCACCGGCTTGGGGGAGCCAGGTGCAAAGTCCGACTCTGAGGAGCTGCACAGGGCCGAGTCGTCCAGGGAGTACAGCAGGCGCTTGGTCTTACGAGCTGCTCTCCGGGGGATGGTCCTCTCATGTTCTCCTTCGGCATCCTCCACCTTATTCCCAAACTGATCCTGGCTGACGCACGGCTTCCGGGTGCCTCTGCTGCCGAGGAGCGCTACTCGAACACCCCTCTCAGCTACACCTGACCGCAGGGCCTCATATGCCCGTCGCGCCCCCTCAAGATATTCGTACTCCACGACAGCACACACTCTGCGCCCAAGTTCACCGTGTCGCTTAGTGTAGCGCCGCAGCTCCGATGGCAGCTCTTTCCCAGGACGCAAGATGCGCAGGGAGGCGATAGCCCCATAGCAGCCAAACAGCCGCATGGCGCTCTCCATGAGGCTCTGGGAATCGAGCTCCAGGCCCAGTGCAGCCTGCTCCTCCATCCCAGAGTCTCCCGGGAGGTTCCAGGCCAGCAGCAGTTTGCTGGTGGGAACGCAGAGCAGCCACTCAGGTAGGGGCTCCCGTCGGCGCACCTTGGTACCCTCCTCGTTCACCTGCAGCAGGGAGGAGCTCCGGGCCGCAACCAGCGTGGTGCGCCAGTCACGCGTCAGCTCACGGACCTGGGTAGACACAGATTAGTCAGGATAGATTGAACATTAATGACAAGGAAAGAGAGCTACACCACATAAAGCTAACAGATCTTCACCTTTTTGAAAGAGGTGAGTAACTTGAGGCTCACATAGCCCATCCTGTTCTTCTGCACATGCTTCAGCAGGAAAGCATCCTCAGCCAGGCTTTCATTTGAGAAGTAGCGCTCCAGCTGGACGCACACCCTGCGGCAAAGCTCAGCCTCTGGAGGGCTCCACGGCTCACCCTCAAAGAAGTCCTCCTCAAAGACATCTGTAAGCTCCGTGGAGCTTCTACAGACCAGAGGTCACAGTAGTGAAGCACCAGGGAGCTGCTGCTTCAAGGGGCAGCACACAACGCAAGCCCAGAGCACTTTGGACTCACCCATCCAGGCTGTCATACAGCCCATCTTCAATGGGTGGCGACCCTACAGCGTGTGGGTCTGGGGAATCCTTGCGGAAGGTCAGTCCAGCCCGCAAGAGCTCAGCCAGAGGGGACGACATGCTGGAGGGAAACACACCATCAGAGGTCAGCTCGAGACACACATCCTCCTCTACTGCCAGACAAATTACCAACATTCAAAATATGTTTGCATAGACTTTATTAATAGTCACCAATCCCCCCCCATATCTAGCCAACTAAATAAAAGCCTGTTCACCTCCTTCCCTTCATTACCCCCCAAAAGGCAGTTTCTAGAAAGAGGTCATTTAAAGGAGGCCAATTAAAGAGTGACATCACAATTAGAGACCAGACTGTTGCATCACAGAGATTAGTTAATAGAGGGAACAGGACTCAGCTGAGGAAAGACTCAAAACAGTTTGAACCCTTTTAGTTCTGTTTTGACTGGTGCGTGGGAGTGGGACAGTTCCAATGGGAGACAAATGACAGCTGGTGTAGGAAGGACAGTGACAACAGTGAAGTGACACACCAGTGTTTAGATGGTGATGTTAATGTGGGATACAACCAGACAAAGGAGTAGTGACCAGTGGGGGTGGGACACATTTCAGCAACTTCTTTTGTGACATGAAAAGAGGTCTTTAAACTAATACATCAGTTTTTTTTTTTATCAAATGTGTAGGAAATGTTACCTGTTACCTACATACATTAAAATAATGAAAAAGTTTATAATGTTTTCACCCAATACCTTTAAAGTGAACTGCTTCTCATTGACAGAGCAACTTTATTTTAAATACTAATGCATTGGGGAGTAAAATGGACATAATACATCTTGATCTAAATATCGGACTGTCGTCACCTGACTGCCACGGTCATGCCCTTAAAAGCATTTTAATATTTCTGTGTTTATCCCGGCAGGATTGCATAAGAAAGGATAATTTCACAAATTTCTGGCAAGAAGCTCTGACCTTCTCAATGGGGTAAAGCGTGTGTTTGGCGAGGGCGGAGTTTAGCTTCACTCGTGACCTTAAAACATTCAACCGTGACTTTTAACCAATGAGATGCGCGTACGCAGGTCGTGGGGGTGGAGTTTAAATAAGCGTAATCTGATGCTGCCGGAAGATTCTGGAGCTTCGACGGGGTTGAAGTGATGCGCCTGCGTTGTAACTGCGCTGATAAACTGATATGTATAATATGTGGATGGGCATGTAGGGGAAATGTTTTTCGCCGATGTCGTTCCTTCCGTGTTGTACAAACGAGTTGAAATGAGACGGCGGATCACACCGTGAGCCGCGCCGGTATTTTCCGCTTTTTTTTCCCGAATTTCCATTGTGTCTAGTGGGTCTTGCCCGCCTTCGTAGCCCATCGCATTCATATACAGAGCAGCGCTCGGCGCAGTTGCGCGCAGCGCTGATCCCCATCGGAGCCCGCTGTCAGAGGCGACTCGGGAGGCGACATGGCCGCGTACACGAGAATGTGCGCCGTGCTCCAGCGGACCTTCCGCAGTGGCTCGTTTCTCCGCAGCTTGCCAGGATCATCGGCCCTCCAGCGTCCATATTTAGCCCGGTCCGTGTTGACCGTCCGGCAGCCGCAGTGGAACCGCCGCCTGGCCACTGTCCTCAGCGCCGCTCCGGGCTCCTCCGAAGGCACAGCCGCCGTCCAGGCGAGGCGCTTCTTCGGCAACCGAGGCAGCGGCTACTCTGGGGACGACGCCCCCGAGAGCGGCGCGGGCGATGGCGGCCAGGAGGCAGGGGACGGGGCCGAAGGGCCTGACGGGGCTGAGCGCGACGCGCACTTCGGGGCCCCGCAGATGAGCGCGCTCACGCCGCTCGTGGTGCCCGAGGTGTTCCCGCACGTGCCGCTGATCGCCGTGAGCCGCAACCCGGTGTTCCCGCGCTTTATCAAGATCATCGAGGTACTGCGGCGACAGTAAACGGGGTAAACTGTAAATGGTGCGAGCGGGCGGGCAGGCGCCCCGCCACTCCATTGATCAGTTTACTGGCAACTTTATCGAAGTTCACCGGTCGCCGTTGACCGTTATTTATCTCCTCACTCGCATGTGGAACATTTCATCATCATTTCATCATCTCACTGTGCGCTCGCGTTGTCGTGTCGTCACTTCCGTCAGAGTTGTTCATCAGCCTGGTGCTCAGATGGTGCCTGAAAACGTTTGATTTATTTCATCTGTTGACCTCAAGCTGGGTCTTTGTGTGCTGTCCTTGATGTGTGTGTGTGTGTGTTTTTCAGGTGAAGAACAGACCACTGGTGGAGCTTCTTCGCAGGAAGGTGACTCTGGCACAGCCATATGCTGGAGTCTTCCTCAAGAAAGATGATAGGTAATCCACAGTCCTTTTCCACATTGTTGCCATGGAGACCATTGTTGCGTGAGGGTGACCCAGTGTTATGTTTCGCTCCCGACGAGCAGCAACGAGTCAGACATCGTGGAGAGCCTAGACTCCATCTACACAACAGGGACCTTTGTCCAGATCCATGAGATGCAGGACTTGGGTGACAAGCTGCGCATGATTGTTATGGGTCACCGCAGGTGAGAGATGGAGGGAGGAAGCAAGAGAGACAGAGATTGAACCCCCATCTGGCACTGTGACCTCCTGGAGTGACATCTACTTCTGTCACCCTCCAGGATTCGCATCAACAAGGAGCTGGAGGTTGAGCCCGAGGACCCCGCTTCAGCTGTCTCACAGGAAACCAAGGCCCCAGGGCGCAGGAGGAGGTCCCAGCGCAAGAGTGACTCCTCATTGGCCGACACCATGGAGGAAAGCGTGCAGAAGGCAGATTTGGGGCCAGAGCTTGTTGGAGTCTCACCCTCTTCCTCGGAGATCCTCATGGTGGAGGTGGAGAACGTGACGCACGAAGACTTCCAGGTCACCGAGGAGGTCAAGGTAGACCATTGGAAACCTGGATCACGGATTTACAGAAAAAAAATTAGATAAAATAGCCTGCACATGAAGGTTATTTTCCCAGTTTTTTATTGTACAGTTAATGTTTGTGGTGTTTTTTTGTAATGAATTTAAAGATATGCACATTTGTTTTAATCAGCATATTTTAAGCACTCGTTTCCACACTGTTTAGTGTAAACCTGTGCAGCACACAGAGCTACTCACATTTTAACGTTGTAGCTGGACTTGAGGTGGACTTGAGACATTTTACATGTTGCTTGTGTAAAACAAGTATGTTTATTGCTTTTTAATGGACAAAACGGGCACTTTAAGCTGTTTAATTTTAATAACCCCAAAGGCCCTGACTGCAGAAATAGTGAAGACCATCCGTGACATCATCGCTCTGAACCCTCTCTACAGGTAAGTCTGTGCGGTGTCTCTTACTTGCGTGGGGGATGCAATAGGTCACTCCAGGTCACAGTGACACCTGTAGCTCACCTGCTACGTGAACTTGATTTTTTTTTTTTTCTGTGTGAACCCTGGGAGGCTGTCAGCTGTGTGGATTGACATGGACGTGTCTCCCCCTCACAGGGAGTCCGTCCTTCAGATGATGCAGGCCGGACAGAGGGTGGTGGACAACCCGATCTACCTGAGTGACATGGGAGCGGCACTCACAGGGGCTGAGTCCCAAGAGCTGCAGGATGTCCTCGAGGAGACCAATGTAGGTGGAGTTGGGAGGGTGGGGCTCCATCTTTGTCTTTTTGTATTCTTTACCAAGTTCTTGCAAGAAATAAATTGCTTCATACATCCTGCAGATCCCCAAACGCCTCTACAAAGCCCTGTCCCTCCTCAAGAAGGAATATGAGCTGAGCAAGTTGCAGCAGCGTCTTGGCAGAGAGGTGAGATCAGCACCCTCTGGTGGCCTGGAGGAATGTCTGGGTAAAATGCTGTTGGGGTGCAGGGTGGAAGTGAATGCACTCATGTGTTTCCTTCTCCAGGTGGAGGAGAAGATCAAGCAGACCCACAGGAAGTACCTCCTTCAGGAGCAGCTGAAGATCATTAAGAAGGAGCTGGGGCTGGAGAAGGAAGACAAGGATGCTATCGAGGAGAAGTTCCGTGAGAGGCTGAAGGAGCGCACAGTGCCACAGCATGTCATGGATGTGATCGATGAGGAGCTCAACAAGCTCAGTTTGCTGGACAACCATTCGTCTGAGTTCAAGTGAGCAGTGGTGCCACCCAGTGAACATAATGCGGTGATGGTGATTAGGTGGACAGTTTGTTTTTATTTTTCTGTTTATGTTGCTATCAGTGTAACGCGGAACTACCTGGACTGGCTCACCTCGATGCCGTGGGGCAAGAACAGTGAGGAGAACCTGCAGCTGAGCCGGGCCAAGGAGGTGCTTGAGGAGGACCACTATGGCATGGAGGATGTAAAGAAGCGCATCCTGGTGAGGCCTGTGTTTGGCAGCACTGTGAGCCCCAGGTTCTCTACTCTGCTTATTAATGGTGTCTTTTTTTTGGTCCTGCAGGAGTTTATAGCAGTCAGTCAGCTGCGAGGATCCACCCAGGGAAAGATACTGTGTTTCTATGGTCCTCCTGGTGTGGGCAAGACCAGCATTGCCCGCTCCATAGCACGCGCCCTCAACCGCGAGTACTTCCGCTTCAGCGTGGGCGGCATGACAGATGTAGCCGAGATCAAGGGCCACAGGTATGTGTTAGTTGAGCCCTTTCCATTGCAACAAGGAACAAGGCCTTCGACCCCCCCCCCCCCCCCCCCCCCCCCCCCCCCCCCCCCCCCCCCCNCTGGAAGACTTTTAGAATGCTGCACGCCCCCCCCCCCCCCCCCCCCCACCTGCTTACTGTGTTTCTGCGGCATGCAGGCGGACGTATGTTGGAGCAATGCCTGGAAAGATCATTCAGTGTCTGAAGAAGACCAAAACTGAGAACCCACTGGTGCTCATTGATGAGGTGATGTCATTGACCCACACCCGCCTCGCACAGGGTCTCTAATAGAGGTAAAAACACAGTAAACATGACAGAGCTTCAACTCTCATCCTGTAGGTGGACAAGATTGGCCGAGGTTACCAAGGTGACCCCTCCTCTGCTCTGCTGGAGCTCCTGGACCCGGAGCAGAATGCAAACTTCTTGGACCACTACCTGGATGTACCAGTGGATCTGTCCAAGGTGTGTAGTCATGAGTCCTGCTTCTGGTTTTGTGCCTGAACTTCCTCTGTTGGTTCTGATGGGTCATTATTGTGCTTTACAGGTGCTGTTCATCTGCACGGCCAATGTGGTGGATACGATTCCAGAGCCGTTGCGCGACCGCATGGAGATGATCAATGTGTCTGGATATGTGGCTCAGGAGAAGCTGGCTATCGCAGAGGTGGGGCATCCAGCCAGTGGGACTGAGGTTTTTTTTTGTTCTGACCTGGGCTCAGGGTCTTTAAGCTCCTCCCCTTTGCTTTCCCTCCTGCAGAAGTACCTTGTGCCTCAGCTGCGGAGTCTCTGTGGGCTGGATGAGCAGAAAGCAGCCATCTCCTCGGAGGCCCTCAGCGTCCTCATCAGACAGTACTGTAGGGAGAGTGGTGTGCGCAACCTGCAGAAGCAGGTGGAGAAGGTGAGGAATAGGTGGCATGTTGGACCTGTAGTTGAATGGCAGGTAAGGGAGGACTGAGGTTTCTAATGGCTTGTTTATGATCTGGGTGTAGGTGTTCCGGAAGGTGGCATTCCGCATCGTCAGTGGTGAGGAAAACGCTGTGAGTGTCACAGCCAGCAACCTGCAGGATTATGTGGGGAAGCCCATCTTCACCGTGGACAGGATGTATGACGTCACTCCGCCAGGGGTCGTCATGGGTCTTGCCTGGACAGCAATGGGTGAGTGTGCACTGCAGACCCACCCCCAATCACACTGTCATTTACCTGCCCACTGACTCTCCTCTCTTGTCTCTACAGGGGGCTCCACACTCTTCGTTGAAACATCACTGCGGCGGCCGCGTGAAGCACTGGCCAAAGAGGGACCCCGCGAAGGCTCCCTTGAAGTTACGGGCCAGCTGGGAGATGTGATGAAGGAGAGCGCTAAGATCGCCTACACTTTTGCACGTGCTTTTCTCATGAAGGAGCAGCCAGAGAACGACTTCTTGGTGGGAGCACACCTACACCTACACGTCCCTGAGGTGAGCTGTGGGATGCATCGTGGGGTGACTCTGTAGAAACAAGTGGTATCCAAGAGTGCAGTGTAGGGTGGCCCTGCTGTGCGCCCACTGTGTGCCTGTCATGCCCACAGGGTGCCACTCCCAAGGATGGCCCGAGCGCTGGCTGCACCATTGTGACAGCGCTGCTATCACTGGCCACCAGTGTGCCTGTCCGTCAGAATGTGGCCATGACAGGAGAGGTGTCTCTTACTGGCAAGATTCTGCCGGTGGGTGGCATCAAGGAGAAGACCATTGCGGTGAGTCTCTGGTGCTGCTGGCCATTGCTTTAACGTAGCAGTTTCTCACTGATAACAACTCTGACTCACAACACGATGCTTGTTCAGTCACATCCTGCCGAATGCCCTGCTGTTGCACCTTACAGAGAACCAATGGAAAGACGTCAGCTGGATTACAGTAATAACAAAGATGGTCTAAGCAGCAGGTGTTTGTTTGGTTGGACTGCACTCACAGTTTCCTCCCCCACAGGCCAAGCGGGCTGGCGTCACCTGCATCATCCTCCCCAGCGAGAACAAGAAGGATTTCTCAGACCTGCCTGAGTTTGTGACTGAGGGCCTCGAGGTGCACTTTGTTGATCACTACCAGCAGATATTCGACATTGCCTTCCCCCGGCACTGAGGTGCCACGCCAGCATCAGGACTCCCGTCTGTTTCTGCGGGGTGTGGAGTTGTTCCGGAAAATTCGGAGTTAATCCGGCCTCCTTGTCGTTGCCAAGCAACCTGCAGCTGCGTGAGGGGCCCTTCAAGGTGAGAAGGGGTGCGAATGTTTTTGTGTGGAGAGGACAGCAGTCAATCCAGGACAACAACCAGAGGAGGCAGTTGCCGAACTGCTGGACTAGAGCTGCCTTTCACTGTTGGAACTGTACAGGAAGTGATATCACGATTCCAGTGATCACTTTATAATTGTAGCCTATACTATGACCAGCATCTAGCGTCACTTTTTAAAGGCACATGTATACTGTTCTTATAATAAATACAGACTTTGTGAAGCCTGGTTGTCTCTCTGAGCTCAGCTGCAAATCTAGTTTCATGTTTTATGTCATGATGATGTGAGCAGCAGCCCAGATTTGACCAGCTATTGGTGGTTGTCAATCACATTCTGTCAGACCTGTCCCTGGTGTTGTGAGAATTTCATCAACTGTTTGCTCATGTAGAGTGATGGTAGTGTCACCTACAGGCTCCATTTCAGCTACTGATGAACTGAAACGTTTCGTTTCCCATCCGGAAGCTTCTCACGGTGCCTTCCTATTCAGAGGGGCCTGGACCCCAGTGGTCACCGGTGCTGAGGCCTTCAGGCTTTGCTCAAAATTTCATCTCACAACCAAATAATAAACAGAACTTAATAAAATCATCAGTGTAAAAGAATCTACAGTGAACTGATGTGCTGTGCATTTACTTAAAATCAAGTGCAGTATTTCAAATGAATATGTTATGTAAAAATAAGAGCATGTCTGTTCAGGTTTGTAACAATTTGAAAGATCATTTTCTAAGTATTGTTCAGTAAATATTTTTATAAGATGTGTGTTTCAGGCAGTTGTTTCTGGAATGTTATTTGATTCTGTATATGCAGAAGTCTGTCTACTTAGAGCCATATACTATAACATACTGTACTGTGTATATTAATCGTACAGGGGTTTGTCAGTATTATAAGACATTCCGAGATGAACATAAGCTGTGATAACTCGAGCTATATTTAGCTCTATAACTCACGCCAGTCGAATTGGACGCCTACATAACAATAAAAACCATTTATAAAAAACACCTAAATCACGTGGCAGGCAAATGTAAACTCCACCCACTGTTATAACCGTCCATTTTAATTGGACAATTTATGTCCTATCAGGACGTCGTCTGTGTTAGAGGCGCTCAGTGTGATTTGCTGAGAGTCAGCCAATCGGATGCGTGGATGTTGCGACGCGACTGTTGGCCGCAGACCCTTGGGAAAGAAGGCTTAGCATGTTAGCTTGCGGACACCCGCAGCATAAACATCGGCTATATTAAATACGATGAATCTTTTACGAACGGCGACGCTTCTATGGTGTGGAGTCGGACGGACCTCCGCCGGGTATTTTTTGTTTTTGAAACCTAAATGTTGGCCGATTGAGGTCGCTTGCTAACGCGGTGTTGACCTGTCGGTGGAACTGGGTGCTTCTGTATAAGCTGTAACTGGGCTGCATTTATATGTAGAGGAAGATAAACGTGACTGAATTGCAGTTTTCACTGTTCCACACGTTGTCCGCTCGCGGTTGTAAAACCCGCTGTGCGACTTGATGTTCTAATGGAACTGAACATCCTCCTTGATCCTGTTTCATACTGTGATTCATGATGTGTCGTGTATCGTTTTTCATGCCGTCCTTCTACAGGACTAAGGTGACCCAGCTGCTCAGTTCCAAATCTGCTGTCCCCAAGGCCTCAGGATGCTTTGCCTTGCACCCCGGGGCTGATCTCGGCTCCGTGTTCCAGCCCCAACCCTGGGGTCACCAGCAGGTGCGAACAGTCAAGAGGGGCACTGAGTACCAGCCCAAGAACCTGAAGCGCAAGCGAACCCATGGATGGATTAAGAGGATCAGCACACGCAATGGCATCGAAGTCATCCTGCGACGGATGCTGAAAGGGCGCAAGTCCTTGAGCCACTGAGAGTGGGGACAGCAGCGCATGTCCTCATACTGGACCCTGTTTTACCCTATGTGTCACCCAAGGGTCCACAGATCCTGCTGCAAAGGGACATGGACACAGAAGTGAGACACATGATGCTCCTGCACTGGACATTTCCAGGGACTCATGAATTTGTTTGTGTGACCAGTTGGGGAGATGAATCAATTTTTTATAATTTATCTTCAAATAAAAACATCTGAATAAATCTGTGTTGCTCCCTTTTGATCCGCCGTGTTGCGCAGTGACAATCTGGGGAAAGTGGAGACGCTCTCAGCCTGAACAGTGTGTTTGAACCCCGAAGTTCCGCACACTCAGGCTGTTTATTACTTACTGATTTATTAATAGTTTATATCTCGACAGGGCTCTACAGGGCCCGCGTTCAGCTTCACGGAATTTACCAGCAACAAGTTCTGGAAAATTGTGCTGCTGAACCGTTTTCTACATTTTCACCGGATCATTATAGGTTGCGAGGTCCGACTTCCGCCATCGCACGTGAGGATCGCAACCTACCGTGCTGGTTTTAGGCGGGGCTGCACACACACTGCACCAATAGGAAGGCCTCCTTTGATCAACCACACAGAGGTTGCGCATCAGAGCCATACATGTGTCCCGCTGGAGGCAGAGTAACAATTTACAGCCAATGAGAACTTGCGCTTAAGTCCTCCCCCCCCAGAAAAAAAAAACAACTTCCGTGGGTGCTGGGAGAAAAGACGGCGGTGTGCTGTCAGAAGGTTGTTTAAGCATTGAGAACTTTTCGTTTTTGAAGAAATGCTTATTTAGAGAAGGTTTGTTTGGGGCACGAGCGAAGTCTTCGGCCTGGTTTTTTTCCCAAAAGCGCTCGGTTTTTCCGCCATGGCTCGGTTCCTGAGGAGAAGCTAGTTAGCTTAGCAGCGCGACGCCGGCGGTTCCATTTTGTTGTGGGAAACCAGAAATTAGAAGAATTTCTCATTTCGGGACGTAAAGGTGTGAGGAGACATGGATAAGGTACCGTATGCCGAGTTGTTCTCTGTAATAACATGGTGGTAATAGTGTGGTAGTTGGGGTTAGTGTAGTGAGAAGTGAGGAGAAGCCGCCGGCCTGGTGGGGCACCTCCTGGTCAGGGTCTGAGTTCACTGAATGGAGACAGAGAGACAGGGGGTCCACCATGGGCAGTCTGAAAGTGGCCCACCCCTCCTCCCGTGTCCCTTAGAGCTGCTGAATTCCCTTCCAGTCCCATCTCTTCACGAGCTGTTTCTCCCCTGATCTCCTGACAGCTGAACGAGTCCAACATCTCCTGTGATGATCTGTGTTTTTGCCGTTTGAACATCGCTTATACAGACAGCTACTTGATGGATGTGAACCAGCAACGTGGTGGTATCAGAGACACAAACTGTGTGTTGCCTCTATTCTTCCTCCCACTAACCTCTGCTCTGTCTTCCAGGCTGACTT
This sequence comes from Arapaima gigas, assembly GCA_900497675.1. Lineage (NCBI taxonomy): Eukaryota > Metazoa > Chordata > Actinopteri > Osteoglossiformes > Osteoglossidae > Arapaima > Arapaima gigas. Next base: position 270,357 of record UFQX01000703.1, read on the forward strand.
TCTCAAGGGGCTTCCTGTCTACAACAAGAGCAACTTCAGTCGCTTCCATGCTGACTCGGTGTGCAGGGCATCGGTGAGTGACACTCCCCCCACCCCGTGTGTGTGCTGTTACTGTTCTGATGCTACATTTGCCCCCTGTTGATTGTGACTGTGTGTGCTGTGTAAGTGGAAACCTTTTGAATGTTGCTGGTGCTGCGTAAGTGGGTGGGGTCTCTCAGATTGTTTTTGGTTGGTGTTGAAACTGATGGAAGGTGCTGCTCTCTGGATACACATTAGGTGCAGTACTGCAAGTGTTTTTAACCACTAAAGAGATGGCTCTAAAATGTGGTAAAGTGTAGTAATGCAGTAAACTGCTGTGTGTGGTACTGTGCTCCTCACGGCAACATGTGTTGCAGAGCAGGAGGCCGTCGGTGTATCTGCCAACGCGGGAGTTCCCCTCTGAGCAGAGTGAGTGCTGGCCTACACACACACACACACACACACACACACACACACACACACACGCGTGCGCGCACACACTTCAACTGACCGTTTGTTTTTTGCTCCTGTTGTCCTGCAGTCATTGTAACAGAGAAGACCAACATCTTGCTGCGCTACCTGCACCAGCAGTGGGACAAAAAGGTAACGGTTGCGCTGTGTGGTCGTGGGGAGGTCTGCGGTTTTGTGGTTCTGCTTGCTCACGGCGGCTCTGCCCCACCCTGCAGAATGCAGCACGGAAACGAGACCAGGAGCCGGAGCCCACAGAGGCGGAGACCCCCCCACCGCCACGCAAGATGGCCCGAACTGACAGCCAGGACATGACTGAAGATGCCTAACTGTCAGCGTTACGCACACACACTCACACATGCATACAGATAAACACGGACAGGAGAGTCAAGCAACGGATGGACTGATGTGTGGAGAGCTATTTGTATAAATTTTTCCCACGTTACAGCCAGGAAAGACCCCCCTGATGTGTGCATGAGAACACACAGCTGCTGTGCTGAACCTGCACCGCAGGGGGCGCTGTACTCCAGTGTTTGGCCAGGAACACGTTTGTACCAGACAGGACACGAGATTTGCAGATGTGCTAGATGTTGCACTGAACCTTTTTTCCCTGTTGAGCTTCTCCTTCTTGGGCTCCAATAAAATGTTTCATGGTAAAATGAGTAAAGTGACATCAGGTCATTAATTTATACACCGAGTGGCCAGTTTATTAGGTACACCTATCTAGTGCCGTGTTGCGCCTCCTTTGGCCTTCAGAACAGTGTGAAATGGTCGCGATTCTACACGGTGCTGGATGTTCTGTGCAGGAATGTTGCACTGGGTGGAAATGACTGTTGTGTAGTTGCTGCAGCCTGGACAGCTGCACAGTGTTTCTGCAAACAGCTGTTTCCACCTTGTGGCAAAGATGCTCGACAGGGTTGAGACCCGGGGACTGTGCAGGACGCTGAACAAGTGAAAACTCCACCGTCGTGTTGCTGGAGCCATTTGCTGACAAAACGCGCCGAGTGACACGGTGCATTATCATGCTGGAAGTGTCCACCCGAGTGGGACAAACTGCTGACGTGAAGGGATGAACATGGTCAGTAGTGATGTTCAGATACACTTTGTCATTTAGATGTTTTTGGCTGATAGCCATGTAGGAGATGCTAGAATTGGCACGTTTCACGCTGACTATCGTGCGTCTCCAACTCGCTTTAGTCGTTCCAGCATTCAGTCAAACACTAACTGACACTACAAACACCGGTCTGTCTGATTCACATCACTAAAAAACACTCACCTGACATATGACCCATTAGATGTACAGCTTGTGAGAAGATGAGTGGTTGTACCTAATAAACTGGCAACTCTAATTTAGATGAGATCTGCATTTGGCGCAACTTCCGAACCTGCCTGATTTTGTGTGTGTGTGTGTGTGTGTGTGTGTGTGTGTGTCCAGGTGGAGCTGTGACAGTTTTGTGCCTGCAGCTGCTCACGTTTTTAGTTTCTTTTCCAGAAGCTTCCTGCTGGCATGTAACATGTCAATCATCTCCACTCAAACTTTGTGATGGGAATGAGTGTTTTTTTTTTTTTTTTTTTTTTTTTTTTTTTTTTTTTTTTTATTTTTTTGAACTTTTTTTTT
>UFQX01000703.1:272531-395745 GCA_900497675.1 Arapaima gigas
ATTTTTTGTTGTGTTTTTTTTTTTTTTTTTTTTTTTTTTTTTTTTTTCTTTTGCTGAATGGTTGAGCACTTTGTTGTCAGATGCGGCAGCACGTGTTTCCCATCATCCCTGCAGTGGTCGTGCCCCCTGCTGGAGAGACTCTGCCATCTTTATCATCAAATGAGCTCCACTTAACTATGTAGATGTTTGTTTTGCCGGAAAAGCTGTGTGGGTAGAAGTTCTGGTCGGGTCTGCAGGTTTTTCTTGTCTGTTAAATTTGAATGAGGTGTAAATTTGTGATAAAGTAACAGCTTAGGATAAAAAGCTCTGCAACAGTTTAGGCAAGGTGTGTGTGTGTGTGTGTGTGTGTGTGTGTGTGTGTGAGGCTCTGATACACCCGTCAATAAGAAGTGATTCTGTGGCCAAGAAGTTGGAAGTTGAAAGGTTAGGACAGGTTTTAAATAAATGAAAGTTTAAAATCAGCGAAATGTGTTTGGCCACATACGGTAATGTATTTCAGTTTAAACGTCGGTCCCAAACTGATGTACTTTTGTGACAGGAGGTGTTGCCCAAAGTCCTCATCAGTGACGTGGACACGGTTTGGATGCAACAAAAGTGGCGTCAAAGTGGGAGCATGGCTGTGGGAAGTGAACGTCCTGTGGTGGAAAGTCAAAGTCTGGAAAAATGTTGGAATTCATAGAACTTCAGAATCGATGAGAACAGTTTTTGGGGTCAATAATTGACAGCAGAGGGTTCGGCTGTTGAGGGAATCGCCAAAGAGCTGCAGCGAAGGTTATGGAAAAGATGATGTACCGGCAATAACATGAGAATTATTCACTCAGTGGTGTTTTCCAAAATACAGTATGAACGTGAAATCTGGACTTTTCTGAACCGGGACAGTTGTGGACTCCTACAATGTAGTTCACACGGACTTCTGGGTGTTGCTGGGCGGTCTTGGCCTGTCGCCGTGTAGTTGCCGTGTAGTCGCCGTGTTACGTGTGCTCTGTGGCCCAGCAGCAGTGGATCCCAGAGCCTTGGGGTTTGGGAGCTCAAGCCAAACAGGACACGGGAAACAGGTACGAGGGGCAGAGACTGAACCCTGTTGCCGCAGCCTGTGGCTCCACAGTGCCTCCTTCTGGCAGTTTCTTTACTTTTCTCTCCGTCCTCACGGTGGAGACGGCCGAGTTCCTGGCGCTAATGAGGGTTGTGACCCCATCCCGGATTCACCAATGTAAATGAGCTACCCGTCGGGCACCAGCCAGAAGAATAGTGGCGGTAAACAGAGGAAATCCTGAGTACAGGGAAGGGAGGGTGGCCATCATCTGACTCCCAGAAACCCCTCTGGCAGGAAACTAGCAATTAGCGTTAGCCTTATTACAGCTGTGCCCAGTGTGTAAAGAGCTACGTTGGGGTCCAACCTCACATCTTCTGGGTACGAGGGGCCGGCGCCTGTCCTGTTGGTGTGTTTGTAAGTACACACACCCAGAGGTACCGCCCCCTATTGGCTGTTCTGGGGAGAAGCCGTGCCGCGTCAGTCAGAACGCAGGAACGGTCCTCTGGCAGTCATGATCTTAGAGGTGATGTGTGGGACCGCGGTCCCTTCCCCCCGTGCGAGAACTCTGCGTTCCCATGCACACGGCAGTGGTCGTGTTTATCGCGGTGCTCGAGTTTTTGTAAACACCCGGTTCCCCTCAGGCCCCGCTTGCCCCCCACGTCTAAACAGAGCTGTGGAGGAAGGCAGTGGGTGACATGTTAGAACGCAACGAGGAGGAGGAGGTCTTTCTTCACAATCTACACATGTTCACGTGTAACACAGAAGCACAACATGCCTTCTCATTATAAACACAACACGCTTTACTTATGTACAGGGGATTAATTAGTCTACAGACCGTAGATGATCAACCAACAGCCCAGCAGAACAAACAAGCTGGTCTCTGATCTGCAGGATCTTAAACACACTAAACACGTATGAACTAATACAGCGAACACGCGAGTTACAGTAGGAGCTGCAAATGGAAACGAGCAGATACGAGGATATAAAGTCGTTCACGGTGCTGCAGCCACGCGGTCAGTTTACTACGGTTCGTTGTGGCGGAGGTTGTTCGGCGTGAAGCTTCGCGTGGCCAGAGCTGAAAGCGATATACAAGCGATGAGCAGCTCCGTCATCACCACCCGCTCATCTCTTCCCTCCCGACGGTCCGTCTGCATTCAGATCCTCCGACTTGATAACATCCCTGGAATCACCCGGAAACTCTGCAGAAATGAGAAGTGAAGCTTCAGTCTTGCTGACGAGTCAGAGTTGGGATCTGTTACTGTGTTTGTGAGGGTGCCGGGATGGTGCATTGTGGGTACTCACTCGGAGCCTGTGTTCGTGTACTTCTGCAGCTCCTTCAGGTGTTTGCTGAGCTCGGCTGTGGGACAAAGGAGAGAAACATCAAGTGGCAGCATGGTGACCGCTACCATGTTCCTGCCGGGGTCGGTCTGTCTTACTGTGAGCATCGGACACCCCGGCTCCGTTAGTTCCGGTCTTCGCCCCCCCCACCAGGTTCAACCATGTTGTCCCCAGACTTGTGCTGCTGCCTCCTATTCCGGAAGGTCTCGCTGGGAAGATCCCCAGAGAGCTGCCCCCGCTCGTCCCTGTCCCTGAGGCATACGGTGGGTTGCTGGTTTTCAACAACGTGCTCTGCATATTTGGGGGGGGCACCAGAGGGAAAAGCACGGGATTCGGTGAAGACGGCTGCAAAAGAGAGCAGAAAAGTCAACAGGGTCGCCTGGAAACAAGTGAAACAGCGCGAGAAAAGTAGCAGGACCCTGGGTCATTGAGTGATTCCCAGTACGTCGACTCAGCTGCACAAGTCTGTGTGAGACCCCACATGACCTTTTCTCTAAACCCACTTTCAGTTGCATCCAGGTGGTCCTACATGTCTTGCTGGACCAACACTCACCCTGGGAATGCAGTGGGCCAGCGAGGTGTTGAGCAGGTGGATCTGTTGCGATAGGAAGTTGATTTCTTTGTCTTTTATCTTCACCTGCTGGTCCAGCAGCTCCTTGGACTCATACAGCACCTTCTGGTTCTTGAGCAGCCGCTCAGCTTCCTTGTCATACTTCTCCTGCAGCTCCTGCTTTTGGCGGCTGCTCTCTGTCGCTGCGGCCGAGCTGTTCCCCTGGCACCACTGGAGGTTGTCTGTGAGGTACGTGTTTTCCACTGTGAGCTTGCTACTCTTGCGCTGGATTTCAGTGATGGTGTCAGCCACCTGGTACAGGTACTGCTGAAACTTGTCCTCCACCTCGCTGGACAGGGACGTGCAGTTGTTTTGAATTTGCTCCAAGTACCCTTTCTGCGCTGGGCAGGATAAGTGGAAGAAGAAGCAGCCGGGGAAGGAGGACTCGATCTTGTTCAGGAAAGTTTTGGTCACCGTGTTGATGCCCTGCAGGGAGGTCATAAAGTCCTCCTTGCACTTCTTGGTGTAAGCCTCCAGCTGCTTTTCCAGAGAGGTCTTGTCCTGCTTCAGGTTGATGTTGGCCAGGCGCTGCTCATTGCACTCTTTGGTCATGTCGCCCAGTTCCGTCTTGAGCTGGCGGACCATCTGAGTGAAATTGTTGTTGACCAGGGTGTGAAGATCTTCTAGATGCCGGTTCCGCTCCTGCAAGGTCTTTACGTCTGATTGCAGGGAGAAGGAAACAAAGGCGTCAGGCGATGGACAGACAGAGAGGGATGTGCTGAACATGTGGCAGCGGGACAGTCTTACTGGGGAGGTTCGGTGCAGGACACAGCCCCACGTTGGGGCGGCGAAGCATGAACTTTTCCTGTTCGCAGGTGCCCTGTGTCGAGTCAGGGGGACATTCGTGTAAAAATGCTACATATTTAATGAGAGGATTTACTGGAACATCTTCATTAAAACACCTCACTTCTGTTTATTAAATGGAAAAAAACAAAACAAAATTCTTTTTTGAAATTGATAATAAAATCTGTAAAAAGTTTGTTAAATATGCATTCGGTATATGATGCACCAGTTTAAATGTACAAAAGTGTCACTAATAAAGAGACGGACAACGAACGAGCCGATTGTGGTAAAGCAGAACGTGATCATCATGATGCAACTGTTCTCCAGCGATTTTACCTTAACAGGTATACAGTACTGTACAAAAGTGTTAGGCATGCAACTTTAATGTGTGTTGAGAAGTACAGGTAGATTCTTATCTACCATCAGGGAGGTTTCTCACTGGTCCCAAATTCATTCTGCAGCCTGAGAATGACCTCAAACACCCAATCTCAGTCATACACAACTATCTTGAGCAAAAAGAAAGAATCCTGCAACAGATAGTATGGTCCCCACAGAACCCTGATCTCAACCTGATCGAGTCAGTCTGGGAGGACATGCAGAGACAGTCAAAGTGTGCAGAAGAACTGTGGCCGGTTCCTCAAAATGTTTGGAAGAACCTACTAACCTCTACCTTAAACTGCATGCAAGTTTGCATAAGAGAATCGATGCTGTTTTAAAGGCAAAGGGTGGTCCCACCAAATATTGATCTGATTGAGGTTTTTTTGTCTCCTGCACTTTTTAGAAGGTTTATTGATTAATATGTATTCATGGTGTTATTTTTGGAACCATCCTCGCGTTATAGCATTTTTCCCACAGGTGCCTAAGACTTTTGCACAGTACTGTATGTTCTCAAAATCTATTGAACGCGCAAAAACATTGTTTCGCAACAATAAGTTATTGTCTTTTTATGAACTTAGTGAACTTCAGGATGTCAGTTTTCATCCGCATATCAATCACTTACAAATTTTGATGGGTGACAAATTCAAATCAAACCGTCATCATTGTGTGAGCCGTGTGTGAGCTGTGTGTGAAAAGTGTGAGCCGCCTCGCCCTGCGCGCCTCACCAGCTTCTTCACTAATTCCTGCAAGCTGTAGAAGGAGTGGTTGGCCATGGTGCGCAGCTTGAGGAGCTCCGCGTCATCCTTGGCCTTGATGGTCAATGTGAGGTTTAGTTCCTTGTTCAGCTGCCCTTTCTGCTGCTGCACTGCCAAGTTCTCTGTTTTCAGCTCTTGACACACATTCTCCAGGTCTTGTATACGCTTGTCGTTCGACAACTGCGCCGACCGGCCGTACACCAGGAACAGCACAAGGCTGATGATGATGAGTGACTGGATGAGCGAGGAGAAGAAGAAGATGATCCTCATGTAGTAGCTGCAGCTCTTCTCCTTGGACTTCTTCAACTTTCTTGGCTCCAGGCCGAGGCGTGCCTGTGAGTAGCTGCTGCTGTTGTACATGGTGCCCTGGTGGCTCTCCGGGACAGTGTGATGTGGGGCTGCCTTGGGGGGACAAGTTGTAGGTGCGAGCAATCTGCAGGGCGGTCTGCCAGAGGGGCTGTCTCAACTGCTATTTATCGATGTGCTCCACACTTCCTTTTTGTTAACCACTTCCTTGCCTTGCCTGTGGCTGGAGGCTGTACCAGGGGTCACAGATAGTATAGAGGTGCGCGACACTGGGGATGGGGGGAGAACACTGTGGTCCAGGAGCTTGCCTGCAATGTATGGGTCACTACAGAGCCACAACATCCACAACACGATGACTTTGGTCACTTTTTAACCTTCATTTACACTTCAGCCTGTGTGATGGGAAGGAGAAGCATCAGTTTTGTCAGTTTCAATGTATCCGAATCGACGTGTTGTGATTCAGGTCTGCTAAAAGACAGAGGGTGGAGCTTCTTTTTTTAATAAACAACCAAAATGTTATCGCTCACATGTCCTCCTTATCTGATGTGTCTGTTGACCCTGTACCTGTTGGTCAGACCTTCTGTGTGCCGTCAGTCCCTCCCCCGCTGTGGTTCCCGACATCCCAGACTGGGTGTCACCCGGCTGTTTGCTCCCAGCCCCTGGCGAAGACGCAGAGCCTGATGGATGTTCCCAGGGACTCAGGAGGCTCTGTTATTGTCTAGTGTCGCCGCTCCTGCTCTGGGGGTCCTGAAAGAAGAGAATGCCCAGAGGCAGGGCTTCCTGCCACACACCATCCCCGTCCTCACAGGAAACAGTCAATCATAGAGGTGCTCCAGACTGTCGTGCTGGCAGCACAGACCACAGATAAACTTCAGAACAAAGGCCGGAAACGGCTGTCAAACGTGGACGCGACTCCTGGCCCTACTGGGGATGGTGGCACCTCTCACCTGTGCGTCTTTCCCTCTGGGATTTTCCATCCCCATAAATAATCCCAAATGACACCTTTTCCGCAACCAAGTCCCTCAGAGGAATGGAGCAGTAGTGTTTGTGGAAAATGATTTATATTTGGTATTCTGTTTAGCCTGAAGAAGGAAAATTAACATTTGAGTTTCCTTTGAGAGGCTCAACAGTAGGTTTGTGCAATACCGCCTCAACCACTGCACGATCCGCTGCCCCAGGTGTTAACAGTTAAACTTTACCTGTTACCCGTCTCTGCCAGCTTTCTAGCAACATGACTAGTTTCTACAGCTGTGTGTTTTGCTGGAGCCCCTCAGGTTCAGTACTTTACAGCAGGACCCTCTGGCTCCCAGACCTGCAGCCTCTACATTACTTACACTGTAGTGAAAGTGTGCAAAATTGAAAAAAGTATTCAAGTGTAATATTTTTTGCCGTATAGTACTGCACGATGCACTACAGCAAGTTTTGTAGCCTAACCTGACATGTATTGAACATGTAACGTAGTCACCGAAACACAAAGAGTACAGTGAATAAGCAGTGAATAAGGTGCCGGTACGACTGGTTCAGAACTCTACTGGGGGGGGACTAGCAGGCACTACACCATTTTCATTATTTTATGTGTTAATGAAATTATTTTCTCCAAAAGAGTTATATTTTCCCTTATATTATACTTAAACGTAGTAGTTTTTTCAATGTTATTTTCTATTTTTTCCTTTATATTATTTTTGCAACTGTCCATAATATCCAAAATCCATAAAATTGAGGTCGGAAAAATTGAACTTTAATCTGTTCTTGAGGCAGAAAAGGTGCACCTGTTTTCTTCACTAAATATGCAGAAATTCCTGCCTGATGTCTTACTAACATTCTACATGAAGTCTACAACATTACCACTACATTCAGGCCCACATGTCTCCTCCCTCATTGGCTTTCTATTTTCTCTACTTATTTTCTTGTACTTTTCTGACATTCTTGGGCAAATCTGGTGTTCTTGGATTCCTCTCGGTGCCCCAGTTTCCTCCCACAGTCCAAAGATCTATGTTTCAGGTGGACTGGTGACTCTGAATTGTCCTGGGTGTGATTACGAGGGAACAAGTGTGACTGCCATGGATTACTGCACCCTCCAGCGTGCACCCCACCCGGCGCCCCGCGTTTCTGGCACAGGCTCTGGACAAATGGTAATAGTTGACGGTTTCTTTTGTTATTACAAATTTTAAACACTGATTATTTCTTGTAAATTTCTTTGTTTCACAGTTGTAACTATAGTTGTAACTATCTGCATGACTGTAGAGCCCTTTAAGAAGCTTCTTTTACGTACGCAAGCTAACATGCAACAGTTTAGTTTTCTCCTCATCGTGTTCCTCATCACCTCACACATTGGAGCTGAGAAGCAGGAAACTTCAAACCTAGAAATACCTTCTCATACGTTTAATGTAGTTGGGGGTAATGAGAAATAACATGACATAACAAGGGTGTCCCCATTTAGACGGCAACCAGGGTTAGTCCGTCAGTCCTGGAAATGGTCAATAATGAAATATTCTTGAAAAACCCAGTGAGGAGAAAGAACCTTGTGGCTCCAGAGTTTTTGGCAGTTAAGGGGGTGAGATGTACTATAGCAGAAATGATGATGTGATCATTGTGCCAGCACCTCAGTGTCGCTTTTCAGCTTTTACTGTCCTACACAATGCTGTCCTAAGTAGTACAACCCGTCTTAGCTGCTGTTACTGGTGCTAATTTTCTATGCGTAGAAGCCCAGGAGGGGGGCACTCAGACCCCCAGAGTTTTCTTCCTTGTCTCCTGGTAGGGAGTTTTTTGGTTTCCTCTCCTCGGTTACTGGGAGGCTTACAGCGTGTTGCGCTTATACCCTGTGTAGCTGCACTCATTAGCATGTAACCTCTGTCTATATCCTCACTATACACCTGTCTTCTGTTCTACCTTAATCTGCTGTTCAGCACTGAATCACTGCATGAGAATTGCTCTAGAAAAATGAACTGAATTGAAAATTGAAATGGAATGTATGACATCACCACGCAAAAATAAAGCACCTGGATGACCATAGTTTGACTCGAAGGCACTAACCCCACCTACCTGCTCCTACATCATATTGTATTATCTGCTGCAGCCACACGACTAAGCTGGTTCTCCCAGCCAACCAAATTATTGAGGACAGAGATTCACTTTGGAATTCGGGTGACCATAACCTGCTGCTTTGTGCCACTGATAATGAAAAAGAGGATGAAATAGCCCACGTGGCACCTATCTCAGTCCTACAACTGACCTGACCTACCTTGACACTCTGGCACTAGATGTGTGTGACCGTCTGGTTAAATGGGAACTGAGGTCCTGTCTGCCTGCAATACTCACAATGATCAGCTTGGCACCAAGAAGCTGATAAATCAAAACCAGTTATCCCATTCTTATTTTTGATAAATTCATATACTAATGGAGTTATAGTCACTTCTACACGATCACGTCTTTGGTGTAACTTTGTCTCGCCCTCTCTGTAGCCCTGATAAACTCGCCGTGGGAAGTCCACGACAGGGGCCCAACAGTAAACATATGGTGTTTGCATTTACTCCTTGGGGTGTGTGATTATGGCCTGTGGTCTGCGGCCTCTGCTCAGCACTTCCTCCCATCTTGCACTTCTACATTGTTGTGCTGCCAGGCGGGGCTGGCCGGATGTTTGCCTCTCTTCTTTTTCCTACCGTCCAAACAATGAGGCCTGATGCCCTTATCAGTCAAGTGCCTTGTTTACAGCACATTGGAGCTGTTATGACACTGATAAGCTGCTCCATTTTGAGGCTCAATGTAGATAAAAATGTCTGTGGGGCTTTCTTCTTTGTCCGATTTGGCAATAATTTACACAGCTTTTTTTGTATCCCAAGACCATATCTGACCACTTCATCTGTAAAATGTGACTCACCTTGTGTCAAGTCCACCTGCAATTTAGAAATGCATGGAATGAACTGCCGGAGACCACATGGCGTTCAGGATGTGTCCCGAGCATCTCCTCCAGGGCGTGTGAAGATGTGCACATCTGCACCAGAACACAGGACATTACAGAGGTGAGGCAGTGATTTTAACTGGTCATACAGTGCAGGTCCAGCAGGTGCGTCACTCGTGTTCCCCAGGAAGAAGACTACACACAGCCTGCGGTGAGTGGGACAATGACATCCTTTCCACCTCGGACCACCAGGGGGCATCAGTGTCTACGTGCTGCCCCAGCTCAGATCAGCTCTATGCTAGACTTGGAAACAGGCTTGTGACTGGATGACTAGTTAGTTAATCAGCTCAAAACATGAGTAATACAGGAGGGACACAAAATGGGCACTTAATGGCTCTGTGTGTGTGTGTGTGTGTGTGTGAGAGAGACTGATGGAGCATAACAGATACCGTGCAGAATCAGCAACAGGAAGGAAGCAATAGCAGTTTGCACTGGAAAAGTGACTTTATGGTCAGAGTACACACCAGTGTCCACACTGCACCTCCTGCATTGGCTTGTGAGTTGGATTAAGACCCACCCCCCTTTAATCCTGAGTTTGCAACCTGCTGAGACATTTTCACTGTGTGCATTTCAGTGCAGTGGACGTGAGCGAAGAGCTGCAACACCTTGGAGGAGGATGGCTCAGCTGTTCACATACCTCATTTCTCCTCGGCATCTCCCTTCCCCCTTTGTCGCTGGGGTCTGTGAAGAACTCTTGGCCTTGAGCACCTGTTGGAAAACAATGTTATTCATCTTGTCTCTTTGATTTCGGTACACGAACCATGCTTGTTTACGAACACTGTGCTGAACGAGTGTTTGCAACCTGTGGAAGAGCTTTGATAAAGACCTGTTTCTATAGTAACAGGGACCCCTGGGGCACGAGCTTGTGGACCACTGTGCTCTTTAACATACCTGCAGCTTAAAGACAAATCTATTTTGGGGCTGGAAAACACGCTGTAGCCTCACTGTTTCACTGTTCACTCCCATGTTTCCGGATGTTGCTCTGAGGTCAGATGTCACCCACGTGCTCCACATGGATCAAAGGTCACATTTCAAAACGGCGTGCTGGGAGTGTCCAGCCTTGCGCATGCAAGCAAAGCACTGTTTAAAGTTTAAACAGAGTTTTCTTTCACAGTTTCTCCTCCTCTGTTGAGTTCCACATCAATCCACCCTCTGTTGCTCTCAAACCTCACCCCTGCTGCTCATAAATTTACTCTGGTTCCACTAACTAGGGCCAAATCAGCTTGTGAAGAGCTGGGGATGCCAGACCTATGGAGAACAGCGGGATACTTTCTGTCCTGACATCAGTCAGTGTGTTACCTTGGTTCGATCCCCAGGACGGTGGCCACGTGCAGGCGGCTCATGCTGCTCTCTAAAGGGAAATACAATTTAAAACTGACTCAAACATGTACTTTTGAAGTGTTTGTTTTAGAAACTGGCCTGAGGCTCCATGAAGGCGGTTTCCTCTGTGTGTGCAGTGTCTGTGTGTGTGTGTGTGTGTGTGTGTGTGTGTGTGGAGAGGGGATATCCAGCAGGCTCTGATTGGCTGAGATGTGTGGGCGGTGTGCATTTGCACATTTGTGTAGCCAAACAGGCCCACTGACTGCTTGCAAACATGGGAAAAAGCAGCTTTGTGTTTCTGACTGCTGTTCCGCAGGTGAAAGTTCCCTTCTGGGTGACACAGACAACCACACACGACCACACACATGTAGGCTGTCCCTGATCACAGTTCAGTATGTGTCAGAGACACAAAGTTTACAGTAAGTGCCCCAAGTCATGGTCAGCTCTTGCGCTGTGGTTGTGTTAAATGAAGAATGCAGGTTGTAGATACTGAGTGCACCGTAATCTCCAATTCTGCATGGATTCTCCACTTAGCCGCCCTCTGTTCCTCACAGTGGTACCAAACAAATCCTGTTTTAGCTTGCAGCGCCCCCCCGGGCCTGAGAGGGTACTCACACAATGAGGAGTAAAGCTTTCTTATCTGACTTTGTAAGCTCCCTCATCAGAGACTAGTGAACAGTCACATCTTATAACTTTCTCTTTTGTTGACCTCCCACATGAATCCATTTTTTTGTAAATTCATTTACCACAGAAACTTCTCAGCTGAGCTGACTCATGTACCGAGCTAGGATCCACTGTGATATGGATTAAATAGTAATATAATGTTAAAGTGGGGAATTAATTACTGTCAGCCATGGAAATGAATGGGTGTGTTACTTCATTTTAGTCCCACCACCGGCTGTGTGCATGTGCACACACACACACACACACACTCTGTACAGTATCAGCAGAGGTGCTGGTTTTATTACAGGTACAACATTCTGTATTGATTCAGCTGTCACTTTCCTCCAAAGCAGCTTAGACTGATTTACCTGTTTATGTGACCAGGTATTTTTTTTTAAATTAGAACAATTCAAGTAAGTTGCTCTGCTTAAGGGTGTTTCAGTAGCAAGTGGGATCCAACCCTCTGACTTGTGCATCCAGAGGCAGCAGCTGCAAGAAATACACCACCTACTGCACTACAGATGTTTGTCTGATGGCTACTGCCCTCCACTCAGTGCGACTTAACACCACCCTGGTTCAGTACACAAGGTGCCTAATATGTTGCTGTTCTTCATAAAACCATGTATTACACATGATTCACTACTCTTTAGTGCATTTTAACAATGCAACACACTACATCTATTTGTTTATTTTGTACACCTAACCCGGTTGGGCAAATGACATCCCTGTCTGTCTGTTCCATCAAGGAATTCTTCAAATATAAAAAATATAGCAAATATTTTCCAAAGAAGGGGCAGAAGGAAGAAAAATGCAAAAAGGGTGAATTTTTAGTGGTCTGGAGAGGTACGATTAGCTGGGGAGTAAACTCGAACTGTGATTGGCTGAGGTTTTAATGAGAGGTGTGATTGGCTAAGGTGTAGCCAATAGGGTGTAAAATAGAACTGTGACTGACTGAGGTGTTAATAAGAGGTGTGATTGGCTGGGGTGTAAAATAGAACTGTGATTGGCTGAGGTGTTAATAAGAGGTGTGATTGGCTGGGGTGTAAAATAGAACTGTGATTGGCTGAGGTGTTAATAAGAGGTGTGATTGGCTGGGGTGTAAAATAGAACTGTGATTGGCTGGGGTGTAAAGGAGAACTGTCATTGGCTGGTGTGCTCGGAAGTCTTCTGTGTTTGGTGTGCTTGGGGTTAACGCTCCTTGTGGCCCCAGGCTAGCCTGCAGTTGGGACCTTTGGCAGGGAAAACACCACATTCTTTATGTGTGTGTGTGCACAGCCCAGCAGCCCGCTCTGCTCTTTTGACTCCAAGGTCCATATAAGGTAAGGAGTGCCATGGCAACCAGAGGGCTTGAATAGCAGTGTCAAATCCCTGGGCATACAGGCACACACACGGAGACGCGCTCTGGCGCTCTCTCTCCCACACACACACACACACACACACACACACACACACACACACACAGTCAAAGGGAGGGAGGGAGAGACAGAGAGGCGCAGAGGAGGAGACGCTTCCTGGCTGCTGAGAGACACGGTGGCCTGTCCCCTCTCCCCTCTGTCTTTCATTCCTACCGAATTAGCGTTGCTAGAGCGAGAGAGGAAGAGCAGCGGGCCGTGGTCCTCGGCGAGGCTCAGCACAGGAGGGGCCAGTCGACAGAGGGAGAAACGCTCAGCAGTGTTTCGGGAGCAGTCTCTGAGGTGGGCTTCCCAGGGCGGCACACGGGAGAAAGGCCGCTTCACTCAACTTTCGTCTCACTCAAGGGGGGAGAGAGAGGAGCAGCAGGAGAGAGAGACCAAGCAAGCGGCTCCAACCGGGTCTTTGTCTGCAGCAGGAGCACAGTGAGAGGAGGGGCTGAAGCAAGGCCAACACCACGGACACATTCCCTGCTGGTGACACAGAGGGAAGAACGCCCCGGACCAGCAGCACGTGACTTCGCTGGTGCTTATTGCGGAGATACTGCACGTAGACCAAACGTGTCAGTGTCTCATGGAAGAACAAGACTAAATGTGATCCTGGCCCAGCTTGTAACACATAGCTGCCTCTGTGTTGGTTAGAGGTGTCACTTTTTTGCTGCATCAACTGGCTGGGCTTGTTCTTACTCGCCTGGCTTGTTCTGAAGGTCACGAGAGCTGTAGATTGACCCAGGGAAGGAACGGTTACCTTGTTTTTGTGTGCTGCTCCTGCAGTCTGTGGCTTCCTTCTGAGTGCCGCTCTGTGGACCAGATCAAACAGGTTGCTGTCTTTCTTTCTGTAGTGCATCTGGCTGCAACTTGTCCAGCTTGAGGAAAGCAGGAATTTTGGCCTGGAGGAGAGCACAGCCACAGGTGTGAACCACAGACACGCTGAGGTGTTCCGCGCACGCAGTGAAGCAACAGGAGATGCTGTGCCAGTAGAAGCAGCTGGGAGCACCCTCCCCATCTCACCGTGTCCCTCTGCTGTCCAATTCCCTGGCAGTAACAGGGGGCCATGTTGATACCAGAGCTTTAGTGCTGGTCACAGGCTCTGAGTGTCAGAGGTGCTAACATTTTCCAACTGGAGTGGGGGCTTATAGCCTCTCCTGCTTAGACAAAGCCCCTGGCTACCTGGGCATGGCCATGGTGAGTGGGGGATGGGGGAACCCCAATGGGGATGCCAATGGCTTGGGGGAGAAGGGCTACCTGCGGGGTGATGGCTCGCCTCAAGCGGGGGGCAGTGACCTGGAGGTGGGTGAGGACGACCGTACCTGTGTGATGGACTGCGCTGTGTGTGGGGACAAGTCCAGCGGCAAGCACTATGGCGTGTTCACGTGTGAGGGTTGCAAGAGCTTCTTCAAGAGGAGCATCAGGCGCAGCCTCAGCTACACCTGCAGGTAAAGGGTGGAGCATTACAGAGAGACCATGTTACACTTCTACCCATATACATTTGGAGGTGGCGTATTCCCTGGGGTTCGATCCCTAACATCAGTGTAAACGGCTTTAATCCTACCACATACCTGTGTTTTCATAGTATATCTGTTTATCTACTATGAGAGGTTTAGTTTCCAAAACAGCTTTCTTACAGCAAACTCACTGCGTCCCACCTGTTCCTTGCTGCCAGGTCCAATCGGGATTGTCAAATCGATCAGCACCACCGGAATCAGTGCCAGTTCTGCCGCCTCAAGAAGTGCTTCCGTGTCGGCATGCGCAAGGAAGGTACCTGTCTCCTCTAGCATATCTCCACCTTTGCTCCAAGAGTTGCTCACATCAGGGTTAGAGCCTCAGCGAGGAGGGGGGGGCTTAATGGTCCTACCAGCAGAGGGCAGAGAGCTATATTTCCTCGGGTCTGGCATCTGCTGCCCCCTCTAGGGACTTGGAGTCTTGTCCTGTTTGTGTGTCACAAACAAACTTCTGTTCACTAGCACAACAAAAACACACAGCTCTGGCCTGTGAGCTCCTTCCTCTGCCACACCCTGGTCCAGCAGGACCAGTGGGATGTGTGTCCCAATACAACAGAGCAAGAGTCTGAGCAACTGCAGCACGACTTGAACGTCCTTAAGCGGTGGCACACACTGGTGAACTGTGAGCGTTAAAGTTATACATTTACATTTATTCACTTAGCCGATTCCTTTCTTAAATGTCATCCGCAAAGATTGTTAACTAGTATTTCGCTGACACCACGGTCCAAAGTGACTTACAGTGCTAGATCTACTACACTGAACTCCCAGCACATTCACTCTTTCTATACAGCAGAGCAGTGTAACACACACACACACACACACACACACACACTGTGGTGATGAGCAGTCCATCACGTATCATGTGAAATAGGATGACCTTGAGTGACCTGCCTTCTCCTGACGCCTAGACTTCACCTTCCTGGTGTTTGCATTACGTTTGCAAAGGGCAGATCCGGCTGCAGTCTAGGTCCCCAGGCTTCACGATGATGTGTTTGTGTTACTCTGGAAGGACAAAAAGTGCGTTTCAGTCTCACACCCCGAGCTGCACCGGACTTGCAAAACTGTGGACAGATACCTCCTAAAGGCCTATAAGAGCTTCTTTGTTTTGGCTTCTCATAATTTAGGGGATCTGTGAGACTCTGGCTGTCCTCCGAGTACCAGACCCCGTAAATCCAGTTGAGCTTGTCTGATGTTGTCCTCCCCGCCAGCCGAGAGTGTGTGAGTGTGCATAACCGAGATGCTTCTCCCTTCTCTTTCGCTCCTTTAGCAGTTCAGCGTGGGCGCATGCCACCCTCGCACCCCAGCCTCAGTCCCACGCCTGCGCCGGGCGCTGGAAGGGGGCCGGACGACACGCTGAATGGCCAGCCTGTGTCCGAGCTCATTTCCCAGCTGCTGCGCGCAGAACCATATCCCAGCAGCCGCTATGTGCCCCAGCTGGGCCTCCCGCAGGGTGCTTCTGGCACCATGGGCATTGACAACATCTGTGAGCTGGCGGCACGGCTGCTCTTCAGCACCGTCGAGTGGGCCCGCGGTATCCCTTTCTTCCCCGAGCTGCCCATGAGCGACCAGGTGGCCCTGCTGCGGCTCAGCTGGAGCGAGCTCTTCATCCTGAATGCGGCGCAGTCTTCTCTGCCTCTGCACACCGCCTCGCTGCTGGCCGCTGCTGGCTTTCACGCCGGACCCATGTCTGCTGAGCGTGTGGTCACCTTCATGGACCAGGTGCGCCTCTTCCAGGACCAGGTGGAGAAGCTCACACGCCTGCAGGTGGATGCTGCAGAGTACAGCTGCCTCAAGGCCATAGCGCTCTTCTCCCCAGGTGCGTTTCCCAACTCTGTGAGAATCCAGCTGGGCTGTGACATGTCTGACTGGCTGGAACAATCTGATTTCTTCTCAGTGTACTTGAGCACCACTCTAGGGAGACAATATCTTTCCAGACAGCATCAGATAGGAAACTGAGCAAATAACACATGCTCCACTACTTCATACTTTAAAAAAACCAAGGATATAACACTTTGCTACCCTCTTGTGGTGATGAAGTGACCCACAAACCTGGCCCTGCTGACAACAGGTGATTCATCACAAGTACCTGTACTGTGGCCTTAAATATCATACTCTTCCAAAATACAAGAATGAGCAAATAAAACTGTGAAAATATTCAAATGTGCAAAGCATATTTTTTCTACGTCTATTTATGCTCTAGAACACCTGTAAATCAAAGTGGGAATTTTTGCAGTCCTGTCACTGTTGACAAAGTCTGTTAAAAGCTCACGACTGAATGTTTGCTCCCTATGAACCCCTGACCCCAACAGACGCCTGCGGCCTGACGGACCCGACACAGGTGGAGAACCTGCAAGAGAAGGCTCAAGTAGCGCTAACTGAGTACGAGCGGCTGCAGTACCCAGGCCAACCCCAGCGCTTTGGCCGCCTGCTGCTGCGGCTGCCCGCCCTCAGGGCTGTGCCGGCCACCTTGGTCTCTCAACTCTTCTTTGTGCGCCTGGTGGGTAAGACGCCCATTGAGACGCTGATTCGCGACATGCAGCTGTCGGGCAGCTCCATCAGCTTGTCCTACGCATCCGGGCAGTGAGCACCAGGACCCCTGCTGGTTGTTTTTCAGTCTGCTACCAGCTGCAGGGTGTCACGTGTGGACGGTGCTGCTGGGAACTGTTACACTGCCACATTTCGTCATGCAAACTGCTCGGTTCTATTGTGATAATTCTTTACTCAGATAAAAACACTCGTGCCAAAGCAGGTCACGTTACACATTACACTGCACTGCTATGGATGCAGCTGTGTTGTTTTTATGATATTTGAATGTAATTCGGTGAAAAAGAAGAACCTACAATGGTGTCAGAAGGGGCCGAAACAAGATGCTTTAAATGATCATGTGTGATATGCGATTAGCTGGACTGGTCTCCAGAACCTCAGCGCGTGCAGCCTGCTGGGGGTGTGATTGTGCCCCCAGCGGATGTTTTCCTAGCATGGGCAACTGGGACCCTGTCCCAACTCCTAGGAGTGGCTAGGACTTACCTCATGCTCGTGCAAGTGAGAGCGCCACTTGCTGCACGAGATGTGACGCTGATACTGTTACTACTTTATTACTGTTATCATACATTGTGTGTCTATTTTGATTTAAAACAGTTAGGAAAGATGCAAAAAGAATATTAATCACCAAAAAAGAAGAATGTGAAGTAATTATGATCTATGATTGTGTCAGAGGTATGTTACAGATATAAATACATTGAAAAATGTTCCGTTTGTTGGAGGTTCTGGGGTCTAATGGGCTCCTTTTACTTGGGTATGTTGTTCTTGTATCCCCCCCCAGAGGCTTGTTCTTATTTTTGCGTTCAAAGGGACAATTATTTAGTGATGTATCAGCTACTATCCTCATACGTTAAACACGGAGCAACCAGTTTGGTCTCATTTATAATTCAGCTTCATGCCAAAGAGTTGAGTCTGAGGTCCGAATGAGTTTGCCGACCAGTTAGGGGGCTGCCTTTCCAGGTAGAGCCTACAGGGGTCGATAATAGAAACGCATAACCAAGTTCAGACTGATTTCCTGGGATGGGCGATTACTGGTTTTAACTGCAGTTTCCTCCCATTGTTTTACTCATTTTATTTTCATTATCATCTGTCAAGTATTAACTGTTCTGACATATGTTGAGGAAATATTATTTGTGAAAGCATCACTATAAATAGTAAACTGTTAATTGGACCAATTAGGGAAGGTGAATGTGTTGAACAGGCTGGTTTTTTACACCCAGTTTAGACACAGAAGATGAGGACCTGAGACTGACCCCACCGCTAAGGGAAGCAGCGTGGGGGTGTCTGGTTTACGGACCATGTAGTACATCTGTAAATGCTAAATTGTTTAAGAGCAATAAAAATATTTTATTTCTCTGTGCTGGTTGGACCATGGTTGTGTAAAGTGCTAAAGTAAACCAAACAGTTTGTCAGTTTTTTTCAACTCAAAGATTATATGGAGAGGAGACTACATATTATTAAATGGGTAAATATTATAACTATTTCAACAACAGCAGCACTACATATTTAAACACATCTGTATGATCATAAGCATTATGATTACATAAGCGTGTTATTTTGTTTCTGCCTGGTCATGTATGCATGAAACAGAGGAGTGGTTGCACTCCAAGAACTGCTCATGTCTTCTCATAAACACATTTTATGCCATATTATTCTGGAGCCACTGCAAACTTACAATAATTTATGCACAAGATTGTCCAACTTGAAGGCAGAACAACTTGCTTTAAAATTTGTCTAGAAAATCACTAATTTTTTTTCTTCTTGAACACAAAGAGAAATAAACAGGTGTGTATGTGGCTCTGCCTAACATCGGAGGTTCATCAGGGGTACGGTTTTCAACGTGCTGCTGGCCTTTTTGAATCACACATATTTGCCTCATCCCATACAACCCTGAGCGCAGTGTCCCTTAGCAGAGAGGTGCAGTGTGTGTGTCTGAAGCTCAGAGTCTTCTGTCACAGAGGAGGCCAGTGTGTGATATATCACACAGGAGCTTCATGGTGAACCTTAGTCCTTGTAGGTAAGACATTCAAACCTTAGTCACGTTTCTGCAGGGTGTTCAACATAGAAACCAGTGGCAAAAGACTCCAGCACTGCCGTCTAGTCAGAACCTTCTTTGTCCCTCTGCATGCGCACACTCTGCTTTCAAGAAAAACATTTCTGTAGACAATGTGATATCCAGATATGACCCCTGGAACACCTCACACACCTGTGGGAAACAGCTATTACTTGCTGAGAGCGTGAGAAAGCCATTTTGGGAACAAAGAACACACGTCATATTGAGGGTCCTCCATGCTGTCCCATATGTAGGGGGAGGGCAGCCTGGCAAGTTCAGTACTGCAGTGTCAGGTTTTATCCCGAAGTTCATCTGGACAGTATAAGTGGATTGTGTGGGAGTTTGGCAAACATCAGAGGTCCTTGCCAGTGGGTGTGGCTCCAGAACTTGCAGAGGGCAGGTGCTTTTCTTGGGTTTTACCTGGATGTTCGCGGTCAGGGTTGCACCGAGCATCATAGCACTTGACCATACGCTTGATGTGTAAGAGTTTCTGCTGGAGCTCTCTGCAGTGGTGCTTCTGGGCCTGATAGGCAGGGGTCTGCAGAGGTAAAAGGTCAGTCACCAGATCAGGCACCAGGTATCAGCTAGCATCTCAGAAGGTCTCCCACATCCCACATCCTGACTGAATGCACAGCACCAATGGCTACATACTGATGCGTCTGACTTCCCTGAAGTAATTTCATTCCTTACTGGCCATTAAATATTCACCGCATACAGCGGAGCATCTGAACCAACAGCAAGGGTTCCCTCCACCACCCCTGCAGCTGAAAGTTGTTTTCCACTCACCCTTCTCAGTTCTTTCAGCCGCTTGTACTCCTCCCCTAAAACCTGATGGAATAGGAACAACATTTGAGCCTCAGAAGCACTGCTGCAAAGGACAGCACAGCACTGCAAATGAACAATGGTGCCCTCTACTGCTGCCAAATGTTGTAACTGCCCCTGAACCCTAGTTCACAACCTCAGCGCTGAGACAGGGTCATCATACTAATGGCTCTGGGCAGTGATGGATTTACATAAAATAAGCAAGTGTGTTTGTGACTGTATACTGGAGCCATGGTGACACGCTCCCACCTCATGGCTGGGGACTCCCTCCATCCTCCTCAGCTTGGTGCTGATGTCATCCATCTCAGCACACAGCTGCTTGTATGTTCTCAGGTCAGAGTCAAATACCTTCTTGTACTGCTGCCGCTGCTCGCCAGAGGTAATTTCTGGGTAGAGGCTGCTGAGCAACAAAGTCAACAGAAACATGGAAAGTGTGCTGGCTGATCCCACATGACTGAGAGCAGAACTCTATTAGATAATGTGACCACATGAGCCTAACCTCAGCCACCAGTGTTGGTCCAGATCAGTGCCGCTGTCACCTCCACTGGTGTAGCCTGTCTCATACTGTGACTCAGTGGGTCCAGCGGTGTAGACAGGGGGCTCCCATGCCAGTCTTCCCTTGGATCCTGCAGAGGGGGTGGAGCTGGCCACAGTCCTACCCACTTGGGATATCTCCCTGGGGGGTATCAGGTGCATGACTGGCTGGGGACACTGTAGATCTGCATCTTCACCTTTTCCCATTTGCCCCTGGCTGCTGAGGAGCCTCAGTCAGGCAGCCAGTTCAAATAAACAGGACATCTTTCATTTTTTCATCTGTTCACTTGCATTGAATACCGTAATTTGAACCATAATGGAAGGATGAAGGGTATTAGGAGTGTGGTAGTTAAAGGCTTAGAAAATACCTTATTACCCCTGCCTATGCCTTGTTTCCCCCTTGAATTATGACCCTCCACTCACACTTGCCGGCTGTTGTGTCCCACACTGTTGGCTGTGGACGAGGCAGTGCTGTTCTCCCTGTGCTGTGATGTGAGGAAGACTGTTGGCTCGGTCTGAACACTGGGCTCTTCCTCTATATTATTGACCTAAAATACAATGTACAACTGATATGACAGCAGGCAGGGCAGTTCTGCTTCTAAAGACCCAGTAGCTAGAAGCGGACCACTTAGCACGATGAGAACAGTCACAATGGGGGGATAGACTGAGTACTGTGGATAAAAGGTAATTTGTGAGTGTCTGGGTAAGTGATCCTATGAAGAAATGGAGACTCCAGCATGACCTTTCTCAGGGTATTGTAGACAGCTCACTGCTTCCTGAGCTGTATAATCTTAACATCACACAGGAAAGGTGCTCAGGAGGGTGGGCTAGGGGCGGAAATGTGTTTCTGATGAGCGCTGAAGTGTGTCCTGTGTAAAAGGAACAAGTGGAAGTATTGTACAGTGGAAAATCACAAGGCCTGAATATGTGCATACTGCATATGAAACCATGACGACGCTGCTGGTCCAGCTATGTAGAGAAGAGTACTTCAAAGGTGAAGCCAGTCCACAACAATACATCAAAGAAAGAGTTGCAGGGGCCTTAAGATCAGGTTGAGAACTAGGGAAAGGTCCTGAGAATCACCTCCAACCTGACCCTGGTTTGGCTGTAAGAACACCATACTAGGTGCTTTGCCCTGGCGCAATGAAAAGCTCAAAGTCTTCTGTGGGCTGTCAGTTGCCATGTAAGCCCAGGAGGAATGTGTGTGACCTAAGAGAGGGGGAACTGAGGGTAGGCTGGGGGTGAAACTTCACCTGGGTTAAAACAACCCACACTGATTGAGACCACTTGTCTTTTGTTGATGTACTCCTAACTTTTTTCCTCCTTAATTGTTCTGATAGCACTAACAAATCCTTCTATTACTAACTGTGGCCACTATTAAGTAAATAAAAAACTGGGTGGCTGTAGATTTCAGGCCGAGAGGAGTTTTCTTACCGATAGGATTATAGGACCGGCTCAATCAAAAACCACATGACGGGCAAGCTTTCTGTGTGTGTGTGTGTGTGTGTGTGTGTGTGTGTGAAAGTGAGAGAGAGGCAATCACACCACCAGTGTGAGCACCAGTTACACTTCTCTGCAAAATGAGGACATACTGCTGCCAACAGCTGCAGTATGACCTACACAGCTACACAGCTTTTTACTCTAGTCGAAAGATAAGACAACCACAGCCTGTAAATCTCTGCTAACTTTTCATTAACTTTTTCCTGCTGTTTTCTTTTCATTTCATAATGTTTTCAAGTTAAAGACTTATTTACTAGAATTCTCACTGATAATGTATGACAAATATGTCACAATTCTGCTATTCTTTAAAGGGAAAAGTGTTTTATATCATTTTCACAGTAAGTCTTTATTTTTGAGCCTGTGAGAAGACAGTTTCACTAAAACGGGATCTATGAGCCCAGGCAGTGAAACTAAGAATGTCTGTCTGGTCACTGCAAATCCATGGTGTGATGTTAATGTTAGTGGTTAAATTTTTCTCTGTTGTAACACTTGAGGTGTGATCATATTGTTCAGAATGAAACAAGGTGTGTCGCAGACAAACACACACTGAGAATTATGTCATGTGACAGTCAGGTGAGTGTCTTATCAGCAACCCCTTCTGGAGCCCGATGAAAGCTGCAGTCAGTGTGTCTCTTCCGTTCTATGCACACCGAATTTCACACCCTCAAACAGCAAGTTTCTCAAACTTAACAGCCACAATGTAGAGCAGAGATTCTTCAAAGTTTGCTGAAGAACACAATCCAGACCCCTAAAACAACTCTATATCAGAAAACAAATGGCTGATTCAGAGTTAAAAGTTCCCCAGCTTGGCTGCCTGAAGTAAAACACAATGGTTCAAAAAGAGTCTTAGCTGTGTGTGGCAGACAGTGCCTTGGCAATGTTACAAAAATGAAAGGGGGTCTTTTCTCAGAAAATAACCTCTAAACAAAATACCAAACCCTGTGGACTCTGAACCGAGTCTGTTCCTCTAACACGGTGTGATACTGGGATGTGTATTTACATAATTAAACAAGTAACTGATACGACACCTTTGTGTACCTGCTTGAATGTCACTCTGCAGATAAAGTAAAGGCAGAAAGCTTATTAACAAACACTGAGCTATGGAAGGAACCACGTGCCTGAAGGGTTCTGATTTCAACAACCACAGTAGTTCATGCAAATGTTCGCAATTGTTTTAGTACTGGTGCTGCTGCTGTTGTACTGGACACATTTTGATGATAGTGCTAACATGTTAATGTCCCATTTATGAGTTCTGGATCAGGGGTAGTCACCTGGCCAAGGACAACTGGCAGGTCAGGGGATAGTTATTGAGTCAAGGGGCAGTTACCCAGCCAAGGACTGCCTCCCTGGACAGCATCTACTCACCCAGTTCTCGATGTCTTGGCCCATGGATGCGTGGGTGAGAGGCTTTTCCCAGTAAATGTTCAGCTTTCCGTGGCGCCAGATTTTGCCGTGTGTCTTTTGAGCAAAGCAGGCAGCAATGGCCAGAGCCACGACAGCCAGGAAGCCACAGACCATAGCTACCACCTGATGGGAGGAAGGAGTGTATATCAGCAATGCAAGAAAGCACACAACACACAGACTTGAGTCCCTACACCTCGTGAGGATTCACACACCACACATGATGAGCGTCACTGTACCTCCTGAGGGTCCATATGACAGTAGTGGTAGAGGTGCTGGTTGTAGTAGGGGAATCCCACTGATCCCACCCCACTGCTGCCTCCAAACATGTTGTGGCACATCATCAGTATAGGGTCATAGAGGACATTCTGGGAACTCTGGGACATGGGATTGATGCCAATGATGTACACAATGTTGATGATGCCTAGGAGGACAGCCATGACTGAATCCACTATCACCACCAGCATGTAGAACCTGCAGCCACGGAAGGTACCAGCCCTGGAGAAGCTGGCCACCAGGATGGCAGAGGATATCAAGAAGCAGATGGTGACTGCAGCCATCATGGTCACCTTGGCAGAATAAGGCCTTGGAAATGTGTGATAGTAGCTAGTTCCAAAGCCCCCCAGGCCTGTATTGTACCCATACTGCACATCCCAGACCAGGGTGGAGGCCACACAGGTAAAAACCGTAAAGCACAGTACCACAACAACACACTCCATGATGCGCATGATGCCAGGTGGGGAGATCCAAAGGTAGAAATTCTGTGGCCGCTCCTCCACGTATTGAGGGGTAGGTTCCACAGCGGTGGTGGTGAAATTGGCCCTTGGAGCGAGGAAGTCCCAGGGAATAAACGCCCCAGATGATACACTGTAAGAGTAGCTGTGCTTGAAGGAGCTACTGTTTGGCTGTGGCCCATGCATGGTTTACAGAAGTTAGGGCACCTGTAAAATATAACAAATTCAGCAAACAAAGTTGCAGATGGAGAAAGGCTCTGTGTTAGTCCACATCCGCTTGCCTAAATGCTTCACACCAGGAATGCCCACATGCAACCAGTGTGTACCATATTGGCAGTAACAAAGATTTTAGTGTAGTCAGGATGCAGTATTATTGCTCCAATTCTAATTTAGTTCATTCACTCATTTTAGGACTATGTCCTACAGACCAGGCTACACAGAGTAAATTAATTAAAAATATAAAAGCGTACATAAACACGAATCCCTCTATTAGTGGAATACAAGGCCCAGTAGAAACCTTTCTACACCACAGCTCTTCCGCTTTCTCACTGATAAAAAGGGAGTGGACACTGTGATGATGCAACACAGGTCTTGTTTCTGCTCTGGTATGAGTCATCAGTGAAACTGACCCCATCAGGGAGTTTACAAGCTGGTCATTACTAGCCAGTACATCCTTTCAGTCTGCAGGGTAGAGAAACTATCCATTTAGACACAAATTGGGTTGGGAGAAAATTCACAACTGAGTGCAGTAAACACTTGTGTTCCTCGCACTTAGCTTCATAACTGTGGTCCTGAACCTGCTCTGCTGACCAAAAGACAACCTTACAGCCACATTCACTGGCTGCCCACATTAAACAGGAGAACCTCCTTCCCACTCCACTCTCTTTTGTCTTTGTTTCTGGAAAGAAGAGGAATAGTCAAGCCTCAAAACTGGAAGGGCAGGGTTGTCATGGTTTCCAATAAGCTGTACCCAGGAGCCACTGGAAAAGGGCTGGTGTGTATGGCAGTCAAACCTCTGTGGTGGCACTTCTGCTGTTTGTAGCTGATTTGCTGTCTGATATAGGTCCTCACCACAGGCTGAAGTGCAATCACACCTCCATGGCTGGATGGTGGATGGTGCAGAAGGAAAGAAGCTAGACTGTGAAGACACATTCACCAGCTCACACCCAAGGTGGGAAACTGCTCTTGTTCCAATGACGAGGCCATCTTGTCTAAATTGGTTCAGCAAATCCCCTGGTTGAAACGGTATGTACAGTACGTTGCAGTACTTTACAAGTATTCAGACATTTGAGAAAATAACATTTTACTAGATAACAAAATGATGCTTTAATATTTCTTTCCATGTGATATTTTAATTCAAAATAATAATATTTAAAATGAATTTTTATAAGTCAGCACTTTGAATTCACTGCATAAAAGCTACTCAAGTAACAGTGACATCTTCCCGAACAGCTGTGTGACACTAATACCTACCTTGAGAACATAAAGTGAACTTTTTCTGCTCTAACTGGCTGACCTGCAAAACCTGATAGCACAGTGTTGTGTATTAGTGTAATAAATACACCTTGTAAATATTGTATAGCAGTGAGCAGCATGTCGGAGACTGGAGGCTGGCTGGCCGTAGGGCACTGTGACGCCATCCACGGTTGCCATGGAAGTGCCGTTTGTCTCTCTGTGCCCATTTGCTGGGGTTCATTCTAGGGGCTCTGAATAATTCACATAAAAGAAATAGCTCTGTGTGCCTTGGCTCTCCACAGCACCCCATATTTCTCACTCCAGTCTCTGTTTAGTCACTCAGTTGAAAACTGTGCCTTTCTCACTCGAGGTATGTTATTACCTGTGTATGGCGTATTCTGCAAAAATCCACGTGTGTGTATGGTCTGCGCAAGCCATGATGGACAAGATGCCATATTCTCACCCAAACATGCTGTTTTGTCCATGAAAAAGGATAAATAATACAGCTTTGCAATTGCAGCACCTCACAAATGAAGGCAATTGAAACCTCAAGGCAGTATGTGCTTTTAGAGCCTGTGTCTCAACTGGTTTCTCTCACTTGACGCTTGAAACAACTCACTGTCACTTGGATTACAGTTTACAAAAGCACAGTTTCATTATTTTCTTTTTAAACAGCGGTCATGTTGCATCCCACACCAGGTGTACCTTGCCCCTTTGCTTTTAGGTTAGGCTCTAAAGTTACCCTGCGCTGGTCAAGTAGTTCTTGATAACAAATTACTACATATTCATACAAGCAGTGATTGTGTTAGCTAAACAAATAACTAAAATTACAGTGTGTTGTTTTTTTTTACATGGACCAAGTCCATTCTGAGGTCATTTGTGTACATAAATTATTTGTGGAACAGCATCAAAAATTACATTTTGCCTGAGTATCACGGACTAATAAAGTGTAACATTAACATGCTGTTACTTTTGCTTTGCAATTATTTTCCACATTGTGTTTTGAATTAAAATGCCTGAAAATTAGTGGGCCAAAATGAATGACACATTATGCCTTCATCAGTAAAATGAGGCAGGCTAACTGAGAAATATCCTTAAACCAGCCACCCACATTTTATTTTTACTTACATGCTGGAGTCGGTTACTTTTCCTCCTAACTGTTTTTCCCACCTACCTGTGGAACGATGGCAACCGGGCAAAGAAAGTTCTATCTGCTTGGTGACAAGTTTCCCTTAAATTTTCCTCACATATCCCTTTATATTTTTCAGGTTTTCCTCAGACATCACCATGCTCCTTGTTCTTTTCTCAGTTTTCCTTCACATTTTGTCATGTTTGGTTCAGGTTGTGTTAGGATTTTCCTGAGGTTTTCCTCAGACTGTCATATTTTTCCTCAGTTTTATTTAGATTTTGTCAGGATTCCTCAGGTTTTGTTCAGATTTTGTCAGGGTGTTCCAGAGGTTATCCTTAGACTGTCATATTTTTCCTCGGCTTTTATTTAGATATTGATAGCTTTTCCCAGGTTTCTGTCCAGTTTAGTCAGGTTTTTCCTCAGCTTTTCCTCTGATTTTGTCAGATTCAGCCAGGTTTTGGCAGGATTTTCCTGAGGTTTTCCTCAGTCTGTAATGTTTTTCCGCTAATTTTATTTAGAGTTTGTCTGGTTTTCCCAGGTTTTCCTCTGATTTTGTCAGGTTTTTCCTCGGAGTTTCTTCATATTGTAACAATCTGCGTCGGCGGTGTTACGGACGGAGGGCTCGGAAGGCAGAGTTGTGGGAACACGAACTTTATTCTCGTATTCTATGTGCAAGCAAAGCATGATGGGAGCCACAATTCCACCCGACGTTACAATATTTTTTCCAGGTTTCTTCAGGTTTTATCACATTTTCCGTAAATTTTATTTAGAGTTTGTCAGGTTCCTGAAGGTGAACAACTTCAGCCACTCAGCCCTCCGTCTGACTCGGCAGATCGCGGCTCGCGACTCGGGTTCCGCGCGGACCGGCTCCTCGTCGCCCATTGGCTGAGAGGTGCGCGCGGCGGCGGAACGGAGCGGGAGGTTGACAGTTCAGTGGTACCCGATCCGTGTAGGGTGTACAGGGATGGAGATGGTGACACATGAGCGCCAGCGAAAACAGGACATTAATAACACATTTTTACCCGCAGTGGGAAATTCTGCAGATTTCAATTTCCCTCAAGATGGAGTACTATCACCAACATAATTCGTTTTCTTTAACGCAGAGATGTTCTTTTTGGATGCGATAGTGAACAGTTTGAGATCTCTGTAAGTCGGACTTTGAATTGAGAAATTGTTTCATTTCAGTGTTTTAATGTGATGTTTGTGGTTGTCTAGATGCCGTTATGGAGCTTAATATTTTATTGGAGAGTAATAAAGGATTGGTTTTTGCTGCTAAAAAATGTTTTAAAAATCGCTTTCTTGATATAACAACAAAAATCCAATTTTGACCGTTTTTGCATTTTGATCTCATCTTCATGACAAAAGTGAAAAGATCAGTTCGATTTTTAAATTTTTATAAATCAGTTTTCCCACATTGTCTCTTCAGTGTTTTTTCCATAAAAAAATGCAGTTTTGACAAATTAAAAAAAACCGTGAAACAGACCCCCCCGACACATTTTAAATAGTAAATATTTTAATGGTCTGCGCTGTAAATTGACATTGTGGACAAAAACCTTAAAAATTCATTTTAGTTAGTGATAAAGTGTTTCTTCAAAGTGTGATTCATAGCGCTGCCAACTCCTGCTGTGCCCTTAGTCAAGGTAGGTACCATGATCTGATCTCAAAATTGCCCTAAATGGGTTTATCACGGTAAGTTGCTAAATCAATGCTCTGAGTAAAGTTAGCTAAATAAATAAATGTTTTCTTCCTCAGAGTATGACAGTGCTGTGTGAACAGGTGAAGTGAATCACTTTGGCCAGCAAAGAGTTGGAATGAGTTTGAAGTAACAGTAGGGTGTGTGTATTTGTATGTGTGTGTGTCCATTGCCTGCTGTTGTCCTCATCTGACCCACTCTTTCACCACCCAGCTCTGGTCAAAGTCCTGGATCCGACCCTTGATGTGGTTCAGTTTGGCCTTCAGGTACTCACATCGCTCCACCTTCTCCAGGAAAGCCGGATCCTGCCAGTGCCATAGAGGAACAGATACCTGTATGTTAACTGACTGCACTCCAACATCTACTGTAGATACATCAAACCTTTATCTCAAAAATGTGTTCTAGTACTTGTAAAAGTTTCAACTTACCAGGTAAATGTTCTAAATGATCAAATTCTGAGATGAAAACCAAGCTGAATATGTTGCAGAAAGGAGCACTGATGACTTACATTCTTCTTCAACTTGTACTGCTTCAGGACTTTGTTAGCTCTCTCTTGATCCTGTTGGACGTACAAAAGCGAGTTCAGCACATCCGTTTATATTTAACGTCTCATTCCAAATGTTTCATATCGATGACATCATAGCTCATACAGTACACACCCGCACATTACTGTCCAGGTGCTGTAGGTGTCTATACAGGAGACACATTCAACAAATGAGATGGCTGTCTGAAATGCCACTGAAGGAGTGTGTGCTCTCTGCACTGCTGTGGCAGCCTGCGCTTTCCCTCTCACGCTGCTGGGACCATGTTTGGCCACCTTCCTCACATCTGTTTTACACATGCATGTTGGTAGGTGGAGCTTGCTGTGGATACACGCTTACTGCATTTATTGTAATAAAACCCTGGTTGGCACAGCTGACTGAAAACACACCTGCAGCAGATCCCCCTCACTCATGCTGCGGGCTGTTTAAAATTTATCCACTGCTGCTTGCATCATTATGACGTGCTTTCAGCCAGAAAACATAGTATCAAGCATTTGGAATGTAAATGGGGATTTTTTTGGACATGGTTAAGTTAAGAAAAAATTACATGGGGAGCAGAAAACATAAATTGAATTTTTGGTATAAAAAAACAAGAGGACATAAATGGGAAGGATTTATACTGGGGATAGGTGTATTTCCCTGCATCTCTTTACAGCTAAGCTGGTGGTGTTCAATGCCCTTTGCTCTCGAACCCGGACCCATGCCTCACCTCGTGGTTCCTGATGTCACTCAGGAGTCTGCTCATCACCAAATCAAGCTCCGCAAACTTCTTCATGGTGGCGCTGACCTCCCTGTGGAGCTCCTTGTACTCCTCGTACTGGTCATTGAAGACGGCCTTGTACTGCTCCCTGTCCTCCACTGAGCAGATTGCCGGATACTTCCTTCAGGTACGGGGGGGCACATCACTCACAACACAGCTCAGCCATTTAACTGAATGTTAAAAACTGCACTTGTTTAGCACCAGAACTCCTGTGGAGATGGTGTAAGAGGAACATCAGTGTGATCCCCACCTCCCCAGGTGTCCAACACCTCACTCACATGATGTAGTCGGGCACCACCCTTGGCTTTGGCACGTATCCTGTAGGAATGTTCCGGCTGAGGGTAATGGGCTCCTCGCTGTCCTTGAAAAAATGGATCCGCTTGCTGGTTCTCACTGAACTGTCCTTCGACTCTGCCGGTCCAGCCGTCATAGACTGATTCTGTGCGGTACCAGGAAGGGGTGCATGCTGGGAAGAGAACATCTATTTACCAAGGATTTGTACTTCCTGGATTGGAAAGAAGCATCACTGACACCATGTTTGAGGGATGCTGGCGTGATCCCTAAGTGTGCCCTGTTTTTGTGTTCTGCTGCAGCACCATCAGCACAGCACACAGAACTCTTTTCTGGCCATGAAGTTTAACTAAGATGTTCTGTATTTTTGCTCATTGCATTTTCTGCTAGTAAATTCTGCTGTTCCTGCTACCCTGTCAGACTCGCACACCTGCACATGCTTCCAAAATCTCTGTTTGGCTTATGCTCTGAAGAAACTGATAAGACATTGCGTCAAACAGGACTATTTGAATTCTTCCTCCTGAGGCTTTGATCGCCCTCGGAATCATTCCAGTAGCTGTGTTGGCCTCTAACTGCTGGTCTTTAAACCCACCTCAGGGCAAACTGTTTCTCTTTTCACTTACTTTTAATGTATCTATTTAACACATTTTCTTCACCGCTGTGCTTTCTACAATTTCCGTTTGCCATGGAGCATTCACAGCCTGTATTTATTTGCCCAGCTGTTACTTGTGAGACAAAAAATGCATAAATACAGGGGTGTGGGGCTGCCTTAATTCAACTCACTTCCACTGTGTTTACAGCCCATGTCTGATGACCCTGACTGTCACAGCCCAATAACAAGGTGAGGAATACTGCACATCTCTGGGATGAGTCAGTCAACAATGTACATTAAATAGGAGTTTGCGAAGATGCTGTATTTTTCACTTATTTTCTTAGTTTTAATTTTAATGCCACTCAAATTTAGGGAAAATATTAAAATACAAAGTGAGGACCCTAGACACAGCAGGAATTTATCAGGTGGCTCTATCTGAGACTTTTACAGCATCTAAGCCATAGATAAATTTAGGCATGCCAGAACGTTAGCTTTTATTGATCGTGACCTGGTGGCTGGGTTAGACACCGACCTCTGCCACTCTTCCTGCTTCTGCTTCCATGGCCTGTCTCCTGCGGCGAGCTCCTTCGTGCCGCCACATTTTGAGACACACCAGGAAGCTGACCAGATAGGTGAGCATGTTGATGAAGATGAACGCGGTTCCTGCCATCTGTCCTCCCTCGACGCGGCACAGTGTGGACAGTAGTGGGTTGTAGCCCACGGTCGTGTAGCACAGGCCTCCGCGGTTCAGATCGTTGAGGTAGACCACGCCGGCAGCCATGTAGAGGAGGAAGATGGCCATGTTGATGACGGCTTCAGTCAGGGGCCACCAGTGGGAATCTAGCAGGATGGTGCGGTAGTACATGGTGAGTCCCAGGACAAGAAGGATCACGGTGACGATCCATGCCAGGCCGGCCACAGCGAGCACAAACATAGTCATTGGCCCCCTGTAATAGTATCCAGATGTGCCGTACCCTGGATAACCACTGTAACCCCACAGGTTGTACCACTCACTGTCCTTCTGGATGTAGGCGCAGACGCACGCAAACACCATCCCTCCGAAGAGCAGCTGCAGGCCGGCCAGCAGCCTCAGCAGGCCTGGCCAGGACTTCATGTATGAGTACTTGAGCTGGTATACCTCCAGCTTCTGGGCGTAGTACTCACTTGGGGGGATGCCAGTCAGCACTGACTCATCCTGTGGGGCCTGGTACCGCTCCTCTGTTGGGGCAGAGCCACTGAGGCTGTCAGCTAGCAGGGGTCTGCGTGAGTTTAACGAGTCCCGGGCGTCCCCGAACCTGCGGTCCAACAGGGGGCTCACCGGGGGGCTCACTCGGGTCCCATTGGGTAGGATTACCAGGTGGGATGCCGCTTCAGCCTTCCGCTGCTTCTTGAAGACCCCCCCCCATGACTGTGGGAGAAATCGCCTCCAGCTCTTATCTCCCTGAGCCTTTGAGTCCCCCTGATCATCCACCTTTTCTCCAGAGGCCAAGGGGGCACTGCACCTCAGGTCAGAAAAGTCATTACAGTCTGAATGGGCGTAGTCCCTCGGCAGGGGAGGACTGTCATCCAAACCATCGAACCAGTCGGCCGGTCCTCTCCGATTCCATTGGTCAGCATCTGCAGAGCTCATGCTCTCTCCCTCGAACTCCACGCAGGGGGTGAGGGCAGAGTGAGTAGAGCCAAGAGGTCTGCTATCTCAGATTTACCAATGATGCTCACCTTCTCTTGTGGAGATGTGGAGAAGTCTGCATTTTGAAAGGTGATAGGTGTACATAGTCGCAACCTGAAAAGAAATGTGGAACAGAAGGATGTAGCAGATAAAATCTTATAGTACTTTACATATTTAGTAGTAAAGTTCAGGTTAATTGTGTATTTCAAGAGTTACCACAGGTGACTTTTGGAGAACCTTTAGTCTCTTCTCATAATCACAGTGACACCTGGAGATTTAGTGACTCTCTAGGATAAGAATAAAGTAATATTGGAGACAATTCTGTAGTAAAAGCTGTAGGAAAATATTACACGCAGTGCACTGGTGTTTGTTATAAGTTAACTACCTGACAGTGTTACCTTACATACTTTAAATATGTCCTTTCTCTTGTATTCAACACTTTCAGAAGTTGATGTTTGAAGTGAATAAATAGAACGAAACCCATCACTTTCACTGTATTTCGCTGCTGTTTCAATATATTTCACTGTAAACGTTCAGTGTATTTTACTGTGTTTCACTGTGTTTCGCTCTACACTGTCACGGAACTTCGCTGAGGAACAACTCGCTTCTTCTTGTCGGGTGTTTCTTCCTCCGCACCGCGAGAAGGATCCGTTTCACCGTTAAACATTAACATTTAGCCATCTTTACGTCTGTCGAAGTGGTGACATCAAATGACAAATTCAACATTAAACCAGTTTATCCGAAGTCTGAAAGTCGCAGTTTGAACGCATTTCTGCAACACACACACACACACACACACACACACACACACACACACACGTTTTACCTTTGGGTTACTTTTCCCTCGTCGTTCAAGACTCTCGAACGTCGGTGTTTTCAGAAGATCGGAGGGTGACACTGAACTCCGCGCGTGCGCGCGCGCGCGATCGGCACTCTGAACACTGAGACACGCACTGGCACATAGAGACGGGGGGGGGGGGGGGTGGGGGGGGGGGGGGGCAGTGACAGAACCGGCTGTCAGAGCTAATTAACATATAAAAGCCCGATTCTGACTGACAAGCAGATAAGCCTATCAGGAGGAACCGATTATGAGACGGAATTCTTCNGGGGGGGGGGGGGGGGGGTTGGGGGGCTGGAGTTTAATAATTAACACTAACATTTAATCAGGAACTCGGCAGGTGGAGCCGCTTGAACACCAGAATAATAATAATAATAATAATAATAATAATAATAATTGTAAAACGCTGGAAAATGGCAGTTTGATCCATCAGCACCTTGAAATAGACGAAGGATTTAAGCTCGTTTTTTCCATGACGTGGGTTGCCAGTTCCAAAAAAAACTCTGTTTGGAGTTACCTGGATTATAAATGTATAGTTATACTGGGATAATAAAATATATAGCGCCAAACTTTACTACCTTACATCAGTACACACCGTGTGTACGTGTCATGTATAATTTTTTATTATACTTCTTATTTTCAGTTTTGGCGCTTCCTTCAGCCCCCCCGCAGTGTGATGTGTATGTCGTGTTCGGGGCACCTGGTGTGTGACGCAATTACGTGCGTTTCCAAACCTTATTTGAAGTACCGAAGTAAAAATTTTAGAGCTACTAACTCACTTTTCGGGAGTTCAGTGAACTTGAGGTGGAAAACCTCACTTAGGATGAGAAGGACCACTGTGTCGAACTTCAAGTCTGTGGCGTGAAAATCAAAGTTGTGCATAAAGAGCAAGCATAATGTGCGTTGCAGCTCTCTATTTCAGTATCTGTAAAGCTGAATTTTTGTCTGTTTGTTTGTATGTTGTTTTTTTTTTGATCTTCAGCTAAGTCACAATAACAAACTGATGCAAACTGATGCATGTACTTCTTGTCAACATCGAATACTGGCTTCCATGACAGGGTGCAGCACCAGACTCTCTTGTTCGGAATGTTGTCATACGGCCGGACATCCTGGAGAACCGGGGAGTGGGACTCACATCCTGAACCAACCACTGTGCAGACAGGGCTGCCTTTAAATGGAGGCCCGGTGGAGAGGTTCACTGCCATCCCGAGAACCTTTTGGTGCGGTTCATCTGGGCTGACTGCTGTGCCAGTTCCTGTGTCACTGTCATGTTCCTGTGAACATTTCACCTTTTGTAAGATCCCACCTGTTTGCCGCTACAGTGGCCTTTACCACACCTGTCCACTTCAGTCCTCTTCTGCCCACAGTGAAGTTCTGCACAGAGGTACTCAGTCACTGACCTCCTGCTTCTTCTGCTTTGGGTCATGGTGTCATGGGGAGTTTGACCCAAACACACAGCAGACCTCTACTGGCTGGACAGCTCTCAAGGAGCTACTTCCCACTGCAGGTACCCCATGGTGAAGGTGAGATGACATACCACGGTAAATCACTGTAAACAGGAGAAGCTGTAGTTTACCAGAACTGGAGGCCATGATGAACACACACACACACACACATACACACACACACACACCTGTTTGGTAAAGGCCTGTTTACTCCAGTGCTGATAGACATCTCGTGTTTGTACAGACATGTAGTCACACAAACATGGTCATACAAACATGTGATGATACAAACAAGTGATCATGCAAACATGTTGTCATATAAACATGTGGGCATACAGATGTGATCATGCAAATACGTGACAATACAAACGTGTGGTGATATAAAAATGTGGTCATACAAACAAGTGGTCATGAAAACATGCTCATGTGATCATACAAACGTGATGATACAAACGTGGTCATACAAACATATTGTCATATAAACGTGGTCATATAAACATATAATCATATAAGCGTGGTCATACAGACGTGATCATTCAAACGTGATGATACAACCACGTGGTCATATAAGTGTGGTCATACAGTCCTTTCTTTATTGTTTATGCCCCTCATTAATCTGACAGAAAAGATGCTCCTGTCACACGTCACGTCTTTTCTTCTCTGCAGTCTGAGGGTTTATTGACTTGGTTTGGCACATAAAACTGATGAGGTTGTTGGTTGCAGCTTTAGTGACCCTCATGTGGAGGTGCTTTGAAGGCACGAAATGGCAGACAGACCCACTGTGGATAGGACCTGAAGCGCCCACCACTGGCACCACGGGGGAATGCCGTGAAGAGAACAGGTCCAAAACTGGGAAAGGATGCACTTCCTTCCCCAGTCTGCTCCTTGGAGGTTCATTTCATCCGTTAGTAGCTATGTGGCGGATTGGCATCTCGAGATGCGTTGGGACTATGAGGTCATTTGGGACCACGAGGTGTGTTTTCACTGCTGTAGCACTAAAGCAGGTTGGTGACCTGGTTAGTGATGTCCATACAACACAGCCACCCGACTAACATCGTTCCCTGACACGGTGCCACCACGAGGCCCGGAGACATGCTATTTGTGCTGTGTTTCACGCCGTTGCACTCCAACAGGTTCCACTGTGATGGAACATCTGGGCGGTTTGTAGCCTCTCTGGAAAAACACGCAAATATACGCTGGGTCTGTGTGCTGTCAGGTGGGGGACAGGGAGCTGTAGTCCGGTCACAACCCGGTTAGTGTAAAGTGGGTGTGGCCTGTACCTCCTGCCCACCCTCTCCTTTGGAAGCTCTGACCTTGTGTACTTCAGTAATCAGTTTTAATTAATAGACATGATTAGTATTAATATTCGTAAAAGCTGCAAGACACAGCGAGAGAGTATTGCGTGTAGGAGGAAGACGTACAGAATATTTGGCTTCGCACAGAGACATGAGATCAAAGCCCTATCTGAGAGGAACTTGGTACTTCCACCCAACCTGCGGTAAAACACAGTGACATCCTCTCCTGTTTGTCTGTCAGGTGTCAGGCGGTTTTGGTGTGAAAGCTCTGCTCTGCCCCCTGCTGGCCTTCCCCCAGCAAGGACACATTACCATGAGGGCCAAGATGTTGCTTGCCATCTCAGGACAAGCCCCCTGTTTGCTCTTCTGGGGGGATCTGATATGCAACCCAGTGGGACTCCACTGTCCACAGTCCAGGGGGAGGTGCTGTGGAGCCCCACCCCCAGCTGCTGTCGAGGGCTGGACGCCGCGCCGGTGCTGGATGTGGACTGCGGGCGCAAGGGGCAGCGGGGGGAGACTAGCTGCTGTTGGGAGAGGAGTGGGGTGTGATGGAGGCGGAGCCCTGCTGGAAGGACTCAGCAAAGCCCTCCATGGCCTCGTGCTGCCGCTGCTCGAGGACTTGGGACAGGAGACCCGGCAGTGCCTGCAGGCTGCCCCTGATGGCATCCAGCTTGTCCTCGAGGGAATCCACACGCTGGTCCAGCAGCTCTCTGCGCTCCTGCAGCTCCGACACTAGGTCGTACATCACACTCTGTGTCTAGGGGCAACGTGAAGGAGGGAATGAAACCAGAGGCAAACATCACACGAGCCCCTAGAAAGGTTCGAGACCCATCGCTCTTCCACTGTCAGCTTGGGAACCTACAAATGCCCACAGCCCAGTGAGGGCACAGTACTCCTTCACCTCTGGCTGCTTGGTAGTCCCACCCACAAAGGAACTGAAATAAGAAGTTTGCATGTTCTGATCCTCATGATACATCAAGTTCTCCAGGCCCCTCACAACTGCTGAACCCCTCCCTCATGTATTTACTGTTTGGAAGCCACTTCCATAGGCAGCTACTTGAGGGATGTGAACCAGCACATGGTGGAATCAGATACAAGCTGTGCTCTAATCATCCTGTCTCTGTGTCTAAAGCTCTTCACCTGTCACTGATGCACTTTGTTTACTCTGATTTATGTCACTTTGGACATGAATAAACATAAAAGTAAATGTCAAGATAAAGGCAAATGCAAAAGACAGCGCTCCACAGACCTTAGCCAGGTCCACGAGGGTGTTGGCCTGGTCGTTCAACTTCCGCTGCTCCATCTTCACGCTGCGCAGTCTGCCAAGAGCAGCACAAAGTGTCAGGACTGACTTGCAGGTGGCGCTGCTCAGGCCAGCACAAATAAAGAGCAAAACGTGCCATTTCAGCAGCCAGCACTGGATTGACGGCAGCGGCGCTGAGTGGACAGGTGTGGAATTGCACTTCACTGACATCACAGAGCAGACAAAACGCTGTGCCGAGCCATTCAGGTACCACGTTTACCGCACAGCTGGTTCTGCTCAGCAGCATTTTGTCAGATGAAGCAGAGGGTGAGCTGCCTGTTAAATTGTTAATGTAACATCGGTACATTTCTGCTGCTTTTACGTCTGGCTTTTCCATGTTGCTGCAGTGTGCTGCCAGTGGGCAAACAAACAAACAAACAAACAAACAAACAGACAGACAACTGGACCAAGAGATAGACAATCAGCACAAATACACACCACTAATGGTCAAAAAGACCCAGCAGAACAATAGAGACCCCCCACCAAAGCCAAGAGGATCAGGTGCTGGGTTTGTGACCTGGCTGCATGTTCCAGTCCCAGCAAGAGAGCCACCGTGACCCCTGTGAGTGAAGTACTGTGCTAAGAATGGTCTACAGGAGAAGCTCAGATTCAAACCTGCAGTTCCAGGCAGGTGTGCCTGAAGGGCAGGTGTTTGTGTGTAGCTGTTGGGCACAGATATCAGGCACTGCGACATGGGGTGAACATGCACACTACTGGGTCACTGAGTGAGACCGCTGGCACACCAGGTGCAGGCCTCGTGCAAGGCAGTCACGTGTGGGGAGCATGATCTCAGAGCACACGGAGAGTGGAGAGGAGCAGAGGAGACACAACTTACTTCTGAGCTCTGCAGCCGTGGTGCAGGACAGAGACAGAGCAGTGGACAGGTTTGAAGACAGAGACAGAATGATGAACATCTTACCCAATGAGTTGAGAGCGAGAGAAACCAAGACTGGAAATCTGACAAACACTGTCTGGTTACTTCTATCCTACACAGCAGGTGATGCTGCTGCTGGTTGCCCCTGCCACCACTAGCGCCCCCTACAGCCAACTCACTGGTGGATGGCTTGCAAGAACTTGCGCTGGTGCTTGCGGACGCGGGCGGGGTCCACTTTCTTCACCAGCTTGGTGTGCTTGTAGATGAGCCATGTTTCCCTGAGAACATTGGCGGCTGTATTCTTCACCTGCGGCACGAGGGGGTGACAACCGTGACCTGGCAGGTCAGAGCCTCTCGAGCCCGTCAGTGCTGTCAACCCCCTGCGGCCCCGCTGCCTCACCTGCTTGCACAGCTGCGTGTCCATCATGAAGTTGTGAACGTGCTTCTCGGCCTTGGTGAGCTCCAGCTTGCGCGCCACCACGGCGACCACCAGCGCGGTGCAGCCGGCCCCCTGCAAGGAGAGCGTGACGAGTGAAGGTGCTGGGGTTCAGACTCCTGTTCTCTCTGCACTGGGCTGTTGGGGATTCTAATTGACTCCAGTGAGTTGTTATGGGTGTTAAAGGGTGTAAAGGGTTCTAATGGAGTGTATTCGACTATAATGGGTTCTAATGGGTTCTGAAGAGTTGCACCAGGTTATAATGGGTTCTAAAGAGCTGTAATAGGCTATAATGAAATATAATTGGTTCTAGGGAGTTATAAAAGGCCTATAATGGGTTCTATCAGCGTATGTCCCTGCTGGATCCGTCTGTAAGGTGCTGAAGGGACTTGAGCAACTCTAAAACCACCTGTATCTGTTTGTATAACTAAGAATAAATCCGTACATCATTTGGGGTTCTCCTAAGAGGGTGGAGATGAACACGTACCATGATCCCCGTGAGCAAACACACGCTTTTGCCACAGTAGGTGTGAGGCACCATGTCTCCATAGCCGATGGACAGGAAGGTTATGGAGATGAGCCACATGGCTCCCAGGAAGTTGCTGGTGACCTCCTGCTTGTCGTGATACCTGGAGAGACGAGACACAGGCAGCAAAAGTCCTCAGAAGAGCACAGTATGCTTCTAGAAGCTTGTGACGCAGTGAGTGCGGACGTACTGAGCATGGAATGCAGAGCACAACAGTGACGAGGACTAATGTGGGTTCGGGTGCTCACACTGACTGTGGGGGGGGGGGGTCAGAACAAATGCGTCCTTCACTGATGGCTGGACGAGTCGGTCAAAAATACTCAGGCCTCGTGAAACGCTCTTGAACGGCCAAAACCAGAGGCAGCGTTCGTCTTTTTCCAGCAGGGGGCAGTGTCCTCACACCGTGCTTCTCCCTGATCTCCAAATACCAGCTCCATGTGCAAAAGGTTATCAGGTAAAACAGGTTTTTGAGCCCCTCTTCTGCTAGAGTCTGTTTTCAAGCAGACCTTTAACACCCGGTGAAATGAGCAAGTTGCTGCATTCTATTCGTTTCAGCAGTTAATTAAGTACCGAGTTCAGCTTATTCAAAACCCACTCATTTGCATAATGCTGACTGGAGAATGCAAATGTTACCTTGGAGGACGTAGTCTTTCAAAGTAATTAGAAAGTTACTTGTGAAGAAAACGCTGAGTTTTCAAAGGTAATGAGAAATTCAGTTTGCCTTTGTTTCTAATAGCTGCTGAGCTAAAAAATAATTGGGGGCCATTAATGACCTTCTGAAAATGTCAAAGACAGATGACAGCTGAGAAAGTAATGTTACAAAACATGGAACTGTTGGGACTTCCAAGCAACCGCCATAAAGGGAAGTATCTACTACTGGGGGGGCAATAGTCAGCACCAGGGGGCAGTAACAACGGTTTCAGGATTGAATTTCACCTTGTCTCCAGCGGAGCTCAGGCTGCTTAGAGAATGTGAACAGCCTGAGATTTGCACAGGACCTCAACCCTGCAGAAAAACTCTCTCTTTGCTGCTTTGGGATGGAGCAGAAACGGTACTGGAGTACCCCCTGCTGTCCTGGAGGATTCACACGTTTCCCCTCACAGCAACTAATCTACAGCCAAAGTACCCGGCTCAGGGCACATTTTGAACTGCCACTTCAACCAAACCTGAAGCTCAAGATGTTGGTGTCACCAACACACACACACACACACACACACACACACACACACACACACACACACACGTTTTGCTGGATTGAGGGTTTTACCTCCCTGCGGCTGGTCAGTCTGACACAAGAAAGAACAAATCAAACCAGAAAGTCACCGGAGGAAACCTGACAGGGATGTGAAGTTCCAGAACCCATCATATTCTGTCAGCCTGAGACCACTGAGACCATAAATAATAAAAAATAAATGAGAGAAAATAAGTTCTCCTTTACATTTTACCATATGAGCTGCCTTCTCAGTCAGAAGTGTTTCTCACATTTACTTTAGACTGAAGAAGCTGTGATGCTGTTTACTGCCTGGTTTAAGTCGTGTTTTCCACACTCTTCCTCTCACTCGGCCGCGGCTGAAGGACAGACAAATGCACATTTCAGTCCCCCGACAGCAACATGTCCTCCCATCAGTGGCTCGTATCCATCTCAAAGCTGCCGTTGCCTGTGCTGCTGTCCGTGGTCCGCCCTCTCCTCACAGTACACCGGTAAATGCAGGGAACTCGATGGCGTCCCCAAAAGGGTGTTTGGTCTGTAGTTCCCTGCCTTTACTAAGAAGTGTTTAAAAATTCAGCAAATCTCTGCAACACTCCAAAGCGGGAGCTGTGAGAGAGGAGCGCCGCCGGGCCTCAGTACTTCATCCACACACTAATTCGTAATGGAAGTGCTGCTAAAAATAGCCATTTACACAGCAGCAGAACACACTGCTCACTCAGCAGAAATAGCGGTGTAACAGTGTTTTCAATGTGGTACAAATGTTCTTATCTGCTGCGGCGCAACTTTAACTTGCTAGTTTACTTTGGACATGAGTGGGAATGAAAACTATGATGTGTCACAGCCCCCCTGCAATGTTAGTGGGATGGCCCCGGAAGGACTTTGTGTCACCGTGCTGCCCGACACCTGCTGCTCCTCACACAGAACCTCACAGCACATTTTTATGGGAGGGAAGGAGATGACATGAAGCTTTGGCAGTCAGGTACAGAGTAAGAACCATCCAGTGGATGGATTCCTTGCTACATGAACGTATGATCATATGCAGAAAGCGTGACCGTGTGCGGCCACACGTGTGGCACAGACACGGACTTCACGATTGCACACAACACCCAGTGAGATGACATGCACTTTCACAGCCCTTCACATGGTCTCGACCGCCATCTCTGCGGTCGTGTTTCCTCTGCGCTGGGGGTGGAGGGCAGTTCACGGTTCTGTTGTGTCTCCTTGTTGCTGAAACCTGCCGCAATGCGGGGACCATCAAACCCTGGTGACTCTGCCCTCAGCCCCCAGGTGGAACGGCGGTGCTGCAAGCTCAGGTGTAGTGTTTGTGTTTCTATGGCGACAAGAGGAGGACTCACGTGGTCTCCCTGCAGAATCACGCAGATGTGAAGCGGGGAGAAAGAAAGTACAGCAGTCAGTTCTAGGGACAGACATCTGTACACACACACACACACACACACACACACGCTCACCCATTTGTCATTCATTGCCTGGAATAAGAGGGTGCTAGTTTCCCAGCATGCACTGCCCCCAGTATGCGTTGATATTACTGAGACCGTGATTTGGCTGTGGCTCCCCAGGAATCAGTTCTGGAGGGGAGGGGGCAAACCTGGGAGCCCAAGGGGTCTTTCCACTCCTTCCCATGACCTGTAACCTCAAGGAAATTAAATCTCTGCCTTAGAAGCCTCTGCTCTTCCTGCAGAGGCCTCAGGGCCTTGGGGTTGAGCAGCACCGCTGACACATCCTGCTCCACAACTAAATAAAGCATGGACCATGTGAGGGAAGGAAGGAAATGCAGGAGTGTGAGGGTCCTGACCCATGGTTTACCTCTCACACACACGCACGGTCCATGCTGCGATGATCCAGGAGGAGATGCTGAAGACCAGAAGCACAGTGCCTGGGCAGATGGTCATGAGCGTCTTCATGATGAAGCGCGTGTTGAAGTTGATCTTGTTGAGGGCACCGATGCTGCGTGACGAGGCATCCGTGAAGAGCTTGCTGTGCAGCAGCATGACACGGGCGATCAGGTACAGCCGCAAAAACATGGGCACGGACAGGACGAGGTCCACGTCAGCCACGGCCACTGAGGGCGTGTAGGTGAAGGCCAGCCGCGTGGTCCAGGTAAACATGTACTGGCCTGGGATGGGGTGGATGGCACAGACGAGGAGCTCCAGCATGATGAAGAAGACGCGCTCCCATGTCATGGCAATCCTCCAGTCGTCTGCACCATTGTCCACCATGAAGAGCTGCAAGGGCAAACAGTGGCATCAGATGAAGAAACCAGGTGACCTTCTGGGTCCAGCCCCCAGGTGCAAATATGGGACAGCTCACCTGGATTTCCCGGGCGTGGTACATGATGATGAGCGTGAGCAGGATGACCGTGGACAGGCTGATAAGGCATTTCAGTGCAAATGAAAATGAGGACTCCTGCAGAAGGACACAGAGGAACACAGATCAGGAACTTTTTCCTCACTGCAGGGTTGAGGTTTTCTGCAAATCCCAGGCTGTTCACATTCTCTAAGCATCTTGGGCTCTGCTGGAGAAAAGGTGGAATTCAACCCTGAGACCTTTGTTACTGCCCCCTAGTGGTGAATATTGCCTTCCTATAGTGGATACTTGAATGACAGTTGCTTGGAAGTTCCGACAATTCCATGTTTTGCAAAATTACTTTCTCAGTTGTCACCTGTCTTTGACATTTTCAGAAGGTCACTAAGGTGACCAGGTGGCATAAGGCTGTGTAACTTCAGCCTTGCCGGTGAGGGACACTACTGAATTCTGGACGATTACTCAATAACGCAGTACGTGTTCTAGACTAGAGGATGCTGCTTCTGCTTACCTTTGTGTACACCACCCAAGAGAGTTCCGTCTCTGTCACCATCACAACAATCCCAAACATCCCAAATATCAAGGCGTAGTCGCTCAGCCGCTTGCGCTTCTCAAAGAGCGCCCTCCGGTGGCCCAGCCTGTAGCCGATGTCTTTGTTCTTCCTCTGCGGAGCAGTGGCATCCTCTCTGCCCAGGCTGCCTCGGGACCCCTTGCTGGGGTCTTCGCCATTTCCCTCGGACACGACGACCTCCAGGCCAGGGCTGCGCAGGGCATGCAGGGGCTGCATTTCCGGGTCTGGCGTGGCCCCCAGCGGTTTGCTGATGCCGCCATTCAACCT
The DNA here is from genome assembly GCA_900497675.1 of Arapaima gigas. NCBI lineage: Eukaryota > Metazoa > Chordata > Actinopteri > Osteoglossiformes > Osteoglossidae > Arapaima > Arapaima gigas. Next base: position 315,390 of record UFQX01000703.1, read on the forward strand.
GCAGGTGCTCATGGCTGTTGGGGGGTGGGGTGCAGAGCATTTGCTGATGCACAGCTGCAGTCCAGCATGGCTCCTGGTCCCAACTCAGTGTGGTGGACCTGCGCAGACAAGGAAGACGCACTTCAGTAGGTGGCTGTGGTCCAAACCCCCTGGCTGAGACTGTGCTGGTGCGGCTCGTGATGCTGCCGTCTCTGCGGTGAAGTTCTTTATTCAACATATCTAAAATGAGAAAATATAAATAGATCAAGGCGGCACAGTGGTGCAGCAAATAGTGCTTCTGCTTCAGTGTCTGGCATGGTTGGGTGTGGGTTCGAATCTAGCTCAGTTTGTGTGGAGTTTGCATGTTCACCCCTATGCCTGTATGGGTTTCTTCCCACAGTCCAAAAACATGTGTTTCAGGTCAACTGGTCACTTGAAATTGCCTATTGTGTGTGTGTGTGTGTGTGTGTGTGTGTGTGCGTGTGTGTGTGTGTTTGGGGCCACCCTGCAAAGGACTGGCATTCCCTCCAAGGTATAGTTTCATGGCCTGGTGCCCAGTGATTGTGGGATAGGTTCCAGACCACTGCAGCCTTGACCAAGATACAGCGATTGCTGATAATGGATGGATGGATGGATAAATAGACCACTAAATTATCGCATCAGTCCAGCTCCCATTAACACGGTACAAGTGAAAAAGTAACTCACACAAAATGTGTGTGATGGACTTGCTGTATTTCCAGTCCACAGCTGGTTATTCCTTTGGAGAAAAAGAGGACTGAATTATGGTCCATTATTGTCCACGGAGTGTTACTGAGCTACAGGTGGCCTGGCTGCCAGGACCCTGGGGGCAAAGGGGTGTGTGGGTCACTCGGCAGTCCTGTATCACCGCGAAATCCACAGATGTCTCGGCGGGTGGCCTCCCGGCGAGAAAAAAGTCATTTTATATTTGTATAAATATAAAATATATATATACAAGATTCATATTTATGTTCATTTATCATCAGTTTCACATGTGTCACTGAGGGACTTTCTACAAATGCTGTGTGTAGCTGAGAACATGACCCACTTTTACCCTCTGAGCCAAAAGATGGCGGTAAAGAGCACCCACACATGACTGTATGTTACCCACCCCTGAGGACTGAGGTTTCTGCTTATATTGTGAGACCACAGGACCGGATGTGGTTAAATGGCAGGACAATTGGTGCCGGGACTCGCGTTACTATGGCCTCTGGCTTCTCTCTCTGTCAGTCAGTCAGCGAACCAAAGGTTTAAAGAGCTAATTGGGAGCCATGGCAACTGGCTGTTTGTTTACAGTAACAAGGGAGCCATGACCTCTAGACCCAGGTGTTTGTTTATGGTTACTAGGTGCAATGGCAGGGAGGTGTGCTCTCCTGCTGCTGAGTGCTGCACCCTGTTACTCTGCCGAATGGTATAATCATGGTAAAGTCCATCTGTGATGGGGTCACACGTTGATCACTACACCTCCCCAGTTACAGGATTTTACTGCTGAAACTGCTGGATGACCAAATGCTCCTCCATATTGTATGTGTTTGTGGCTTTGGCAGCGATGCCCCCTAGCTGGGGGTGGCAGTTTGCTGCTCCTCCCGGTGCCTGATGGGTATCTGCACATTCACCTTCCAACGGGAGCCTTTGGGAGGAATGGAAACACTGCAGTGCGCAGTGTCTCTCACACCTTCTCCTTCTATCTCCCCCAGTGTGTTTTATTGACATGTCTGTACACTTTGATCTCCAAAGGCAACAAAAGACAACAATTTTAAGAACTAACAACAGCAGTAATAGGTACCTCATAATCCATTATCATTAGCTGCTTTATCCTGGTCAAGATTCTGGTTTTCTGGAACCTAAAAAAATGATGATGAAGATGATGAAAGTGCTTATTATAATGTGTTAAAAATCTATATCCATCAATCAATTTTTGTCTGTTTGACCTGCTTGTTTTTTCTGCATGGCTTTGTTTTTCAGGTCACAAATTTGGCACAGTGGTACCTGCATCACTGTCTCTCTCTCTCTCTCTCACACACACACACACACACACACACACACACACACACACACACACACACACACACAAACAAGCAAGCTCATTTGTCAATAGGAAGACAAACAGGGAACAGAATGGGCTGAGAAGGTGGAGTGAGGGGGAGGTGTGCTGGAAGAAGAACCCAAACTGGCAAGACGAACAGGTGGTAGGTCCTTCTGAGATGGAAAAACGCCATTTTCAACATCATTGTCATGACGATGTCAGGCAGCAGCAGGATCGAGTGGCTGTAATATGTGCACACATGAAAATGATTTGTAGAATTCGTACAAAGTGAAATTATACATGGTACGCACACCCACACACACACACACACACACACACACACACACACACACCCACACACACACCCACACACACACACACACATACACACACAGGCATAAAGATAATAATGCGCACAATTCAGCGTCTACCTCTTCGACAGCATTAACATACCTATGGACTAAATGCACCATGTTATGCAGTTTGGTGATCATATGATGTGTTATTACTATCCTTTTCACCTTCCGGCTCTCTGACGCCGCAGAACTCAGCTCATGTATACAAGAACTTTATGGACAAAACAACTGGAAAATAATAAAAAGCCTAAACTGCAGGTGTCTATAGCAGTGTGTGTGTTGTGTGGGTGGTTGAGTGGAGTCACTCTTCATCAATCCTCTTACCGTGAGTGTGTACATACTCTGCTGCCTGGTTCACACAGTAGCTGCTGTAGCACCTCATTGTCCCTGAGATTCTGGAATCTGGGCTCAATATTTATAAATGTCAAGTATTTTTCTCCAGTTTCTTCATATTTAATACAGCTGGTCAGGAAATGTAGCTCCGTCTCCACCTCTCTGTCGCTCTCTGTTATCATGGTCTGACTCTGTTGTCTCCCAGACTGCAGCCACAAGATCTGTGTCAGAACCATATGACCTGGTATGAGACCAGTGTCACCAGTGTAAAATGTGACCTTTACAGTTGGTCTCCTGCTGGCAGGTAATGCAGCTCCTCCTTTTTAGAACTTCCTGCTTCTGATTCATAGAGGTGCGAAATCCAACTCAGTTATGAAATGAGAGCTTCACACATCGCCCACAGTTACTGCAGTGTGACACTGCTCTGGCACCCCTCAGAGGGGATGGTGACGCGCCATCAGCCAGAGGGCATCATCAGCCAGTCGGCTGGGCAGCTGCGTCACCAAATGTCACCGCAGGCCACAGAGAGAAACAGGAATGGGGAAATATTAATTTCTTTGAAGGTTATGAAAGGTTTAAAAAGCAGGACGAGACCTGTCTCCACAGGCAGGGCGCTTTCACTGTTGTCACAGGACAAGAACGTCGAGAGAGCAGAGTGACCCGCACTGGACTGGCCAGTTATCAGCCACATCCCAAATGAAGTGGAGCAGAGTGGCTAGGAATCCTCAAACCTGCACCATCACAGGAACTGATCCAAAATATTCCCTTTATGTTTATTAAATAACACGTTCTCATAACCTGAACAACTGCTCAGTTATGGTTATAGTCCACTGGGGATCAGGATGAAGAACAAAGGAGGGACCCTGTGCCATTTTGCACCACAATAAGCCCAGGTGCCACAGGAAAGTCCCACCCCAGTGCTTCCTTTGTCCTGTAGGTGGGACTGTTTTTGTGCCGCTCAGTAGAGGGGCCCTGGTGCTGCTTATCATCCACAACCCAGTTGAGTCAACAGAACCAATTGGGGACAGGAAGTAATTTGTCCAGCTGCTGAAGAAAAGCTGCTGCAGATTCATACACACACACACACACACACACACACACACACACACACACACACACACACAGAGTGTTAAACACTGACTGACCACATTGACAGGTGTAGGCAGGGCCTCACCGTAGGGAAACAACGTGGGGGACTGTGGTCTGTGGTCCAAGGTGAGAACCAGAACTGTCCCACCTTGCCTGTGTTTGACTTCTAGGTGTGGAAACCTGTGTTATGACTTATCACACCAAAGACAAACACACACAGAACGGGCACCCCCTGTGTTCACTGTGGTCTTCTACACCACATCAGCTCTGTAGGCCACACCCACTGGACAGGGATGGTCAAAATGATGGCTTGTAGGTAAGCAAGTGGCCAAGGACCAACTCCATCAACTCCTTCCAGCTCCGCAGGTAAAAGCACCAGGTGCAGAAAGCTCCACCCACTTCTGCCTCTACTACATATTGAGTAGTTTCTGTCTGACACCTGGAATCGGTACAGTGATGGTCAGTAAAGTGACTGTTAACTCCACGTTGACTGCATTCGCTACGAGGGGATTTCTGCCTGTGGCCACTGAAGATCTCCGCTCTGCCACATACAGTACAGCTCTGCTCTATTATTATTATTATTATTATCATTATTATTATTATTATTATTATTATTATTATTAGTAATAGTAGTAGTAGTAGTAGTAGTAATAGTAGTAGTAATATTAGACAGTTGACAATTTTCTCCAAAGCGACTGATTTACCCCTTTATACAGCAGGGTAATTTTTACTGTATCACTCCAGGGTAAGTACCTTGATCGAAGGAACTACAGTGGAGGATTCAAGTCAAATGGAAGGCAGCAGCTCTAACTACCTGCTCATTGAGGCTCTGGATGATAAGGATATGTGTAGAACTGCAAGACTGTGTGTGTGTGTGTGTGTGTGTGTGTGTGTGTGTGTGTGTGTGAATCAGAAAGGGTTCCGTATATCATTCATGTACAACTACGCCTATAGTTTCTCCCAAACATTTTACACACATTCCAGCTGCACTTTTCCTGATATATTAATTGTTAAAATGAATATGCACAGTTTTTTCTCTGCAAAATCAACTTGTTGCCCTTAAATCTGCTCACGTGCTGATGTAGAAGTGACTCGCTTTCTTATAAAGTATAAATATAATAAACAGGATCACTGCCTCAGCTGAAAACGGTGTAAGCACGGTGTAATCGTTCAGTTACCACACTTCCCACTCACCTGTTCCGCTCTGAACGCACGCTCTCTCACACCTGTCCCGCAGCCAGCCCAGGTCAGCTCGCGCGCGCTGTCCCGCTGCAGGAGGTAACCTCCTGTTGGCACGTGGTCCTCCTCACTCTCCGTGGCTCGTTGTGTCCCGTTGTGTCCTGCCCGTTCAGGTGTATGTCGCTTGCTTGTCTAGCCTGCGTGCAGGATGCTGTCCCGGGACGTCCCACCGCTGGACTGTGGCGGGTGGGCAACTTCTGCTGCGGTGTGTTTGCGGAGCGGGGCGGAGTGTGTGTGTGTGTGTGTGTGTGTGTGTGTGTGTGTGTGTGTGTTTGTGTGCGTGCCTGCGTGTGAGTGTGTGTGGGTCAGCCGTTTGTCTGGTCCTCCTGGTCCCGATGCCGGTTCCGGTCTCAGACCCCCAGCGAATCTTCTTCTCTGTAGCTGCCGCTCGAGAGCATCATCCGCGCGCCGGATTGAAGACCGAGCGATGAACGCGCATCCCGCGGCGCGCCGACCCCAGAGCTCCCGGTGCGGAGGATGAGGAGGATGAGGAAGATGAGCAGGATGAAGAGGACGAGGGGGCGGTGGGTTCCTCTCCGGTGGGCAGACGCATGGGCACGGTGCCCCCGCCGCGCGTCTCCTTCTCCGCCACCACGACCCCCTGCAGCTTCGCGCGCCGCTCCTCCCGCTTGGATACCCGGTTCAGTAGTGTGTTTCAGAAAGGACGAGCCTCATGACGTCACAGTACGGGGTCCACGGAGCGACGCGGTCGTAAACAGTGGTCAGCAGGGTGGTCAGTACGGGGGTCAGTAGGGTTAGTCCACATGCTGTTCCAGACAGGGGCAGCTCTCTGAACCCAGAGGGAAGTGGTCAGTTCAGAGGTCAGTCTGGCTTTTCAGCAGGGTGGCCAGTATGGCCAGTGTGGTGGTCATATGTGTGCACATAACTGCTAAAATTAGTGTTATTATGGTCATTTATTGTGGCCATTTAGCAGTGTATCACTGCCCTTTAGACACAATGGTGCCCCGGGTTTCAGAGCCACGGTTTGTGTGGCGAGGTTGACCTTGGCACCTGGGAATGGTTGCTGTATCATGCTGCTGTATCATGGTGTATCACCTGTCTGCCATTGTTTGTGGCTTCCTGGGAAAAACAGAATAAAGGTAAACAGTCAGGATAGAGCAAGTCCTGTGTGGTCTGTGCTGCGGTCATTTTACCCGACACAGGTCTGCTAATGTGTTCCTGTTCCAGACACTGTTTAAAACTTGTTTCACGCCTAGCAAGTCATGTGTGTGACCTGAGGCTACTTCACCACAGAGGACTGACAACTCCCTCCTCATGTCCAGCTGTTGCCATAAAACAGCCATATCTTACTCTTACTAAAAAGGACTGAGGGGTAACATGGTAAACATGAAGACAGCCCAGCGGGGTCCCCTGTTTAACTGTGAGAGAGAGAGAGAGAGAGAGAGAGAGAGAGAGAGAGAGAGAGAGAGAGAGAGAGAACGTGTCTGACACGGGGTACTGCATCCTGCTGGACGCTGGTTCCCAACTTGAGCCACTGGCTGTGTTTGGCTCTGTGAGGCTTTTGTCCTCTGGTGGCACGGTTGGTCATGGGGTTGATACCAAAAGGTCTCCTGTTTGCTACTCAGCTTGGAATACGGCTCTAGATCCAACCCCTCCTGTACAGTAATCACACTGGGACATGCTGAAAGGGTGGTGTGATGTCTGCAGTAACAGTGTGTGTATGTGCGTGTGTGTGGGCACCGACCTGTCGACGCCGGGATTCCGATGCTATTTTTAGTTCTCTGCTGGCAGAGGAGCGGCAGGAGGTTTTCCTGGAGACGCCCGTGGGGGTGGAGGTGGGAGGTGGGAGGTATGATGTGGTGGGAAGGGGGTAAAGCAACATGCGTGTCTTGTCGTCATGGTGATTCACACAGGAGCAGTAGCAGTAAAACACAGTACTGTGCTGTAAAAACAGCTTCATTTCCCCTGAACGGTTTTAATGTCTGTAACGTAACACTGAAGCAGTAAAGTAGTTGGCCAGAAAATTAATTTAATGGGACAGAAAAAGCCTAACATTTCAGGGTTCTGGAAGGTTCCCTGCGGTTCAAGCTTGTGACGATTCCTGTTGTCCATGCACACACTGTCTTCAGTTTGGGGGGGGGGGGCACACATTCCTGGCTTTGTTTCCATGACAACCTAGTCCAGACCAATCCCGTTCAGGTTAAAAATGGAACGTGACCACTGAAGGTGACCATGACCGTGGTCCCACACTGTGAGTGTTGAGGCAGTATGATGTCACATGTTGCAGTGCTCCCTCACCACACCTCCTGTGAACTGTAGGATCGCACAATGGTGCCCCCAGTGCAGCTGCATGTGTGACCTGCTAATGAGATGGACCCTTCTAGAAAGAGCGGCACTGTGTTTTCAACAGATGCTTCTTCCAGAAACAAGGGAAACCCTCACTGGCTGTCACTGTTTGCTTTCCACAGTGAGGGGTCCCTCCTGGTAGGGGGGGTCAGTGGCACACTGCAGATGACACCTCCAGTTTATTGATGACATAAACAGAAGGGAAGCGGGGGACACGCCCATCAGGAAAGAAACACACACACACACACACACACACACACACACACACCGTCTTCCAACTGTGCTGCAAATTTAAAATATATTCTGCCTGTGACTGATATGAATTAAAGATAAATACTTTTGGTGATGATTTTTAATTTAAGGATCCAAAAACACCGAGATAATCATGATCATAACATACTTTAACCTAGTTTTAACACAACATATTTTTAACATTTTAAATTCATGTCTTGAGTTAATGGACACAAACACAATTTTACATCATAAATACTGCGTTTGAATAGAAAATATTTACAGCTGAATCTCTGTCAGCTCTCGACAGCCTCGGGAACATAGGAAACTGAAATGTGATTTACAATATTAACTAAATTATGTAAATTTCAGGGCCACCTTCAATTCCTGCAGGCAGTGTGGAGCACAGGGGGCTTTTGGCAACAGACGAATAGCAGGGTTGTAATGGGCATCAGGCCAGCTGTCAGGGTCACCCCAGAGACCAGGATGGCTGTTGGAGTCATCATGTGGAGCAGGCTGACCAACGGGCCGCTAGCGGCGGAACCAGGCCCAACTGCTGACGAGCCAGAAAGCCATGCTGAGGGAGAACATGACCACCTCACGCCTTGATCGCTCCCTGCTCTCCTCTTCCAGCAGCTGCAGCCGCCGGTTCAGCTTGATGATCTGCACAGGGATGAGTCCATCAGTTAGCTCTCAGATGACCACTATCCCAGATCGCTAGCCTGATCCCTGAGTACAGTCACTTTCCATGGAAACCAGCACACGGTTCTGGTGAAGCTCCTTCCTGCAGCTGCTCACAACCTCACCATCTCCAACAAGCAACAGCATGTACAGGGCAGGAAGTTTACCTGTCGCCGTAGCAACACAGCATCCCCCACTGCTATGTCATCAGGGGTCCCTTCTACAGACAGGTCCATGGTAGAGAGGGCAAACCTGGATTGAGAGATGAAGCACAGCGACCTTTTTAACACGGTGCAGAGAGCCACCGTCAGTCATCAGTCACCTGTCAATCATCTGTCATCAGCCATGGTGCTGCCCATGAGGTGCAGCAGATAGACATGACACACACACACATGCACGCATGCACGCACACACACACACACACACACACCCGTTAGATAAGCAGTGCTATCCAAAGTGAATGAGGAAGAAATGATGTTGCCACTTAAAGCAAAAATCCAAATCCACATGTTGACTTATCTGTCATCGTGGAGACCATAGTGAAGCAGAAGGAGCTGGAATCACCTTACCAATCAGTAGTAAGATACACACAACATGGGTGGTCAGGGGTCAGAAGGGGTTAGAGGTCACCTGCGCTGGTAGTTCTCATCCAGTATCTCGAGGACCTGTTGGTAGGCGCGGCGAGTCGTGGATTGGACGAATGACAGCAGTCCGCGGGGGGTGAAGGGGTGCAGTCCGTCTTCAGGCGAGACAAGGGGGGGACAGGCACGCACAGGGGCTGGGGTGGGTGGGGTCATGCTGCTTGCCAGTGCAGCCGTTAAGTCAGTGCAAGAGAGACAGAGAAAAAGGACGCATTTCACTGGCAGCTAGGAGGACAGCAGGACAGTCTCATGCATCTCCTCCTCTCCCTAAAGAATGCAGGACACACACACAGACTGTGGCCACACCCCTGGAAGTGCCAGAGTGACACAGCAAGGACAGGATGAGGAGACACAGGGGACTGGTTAGAAACACAGAAATGAACTCACATCAAGTCGTTCCTGACCAGCTGACCATTAAGGCGCAGTACAGTCCTCTCGTGTTTCTCCATCACCCGGCGCTCCTGTCGGGACCGTGCCTGACTGCGTACCTGCTGAGTGACAGAGCACCAGGTGGATCTTGCCCCTCCACATCATTGGGGTCAGCGGTGACCAACGTGTTGACCATTTTGAGGGTCACACTCACCTCGTCCCCCAGGTGGGCACTAGAGGGCTCCATCTCTAGGAAGTCCAGCGGTTGGTCATTGAGGGTTAGCACCTGAGGCGGTGTCTTCAGTGCCAGCGACTCCAGCGGTGTCTCCTGGATGAGGTCCAGGTCTCTGGGCCGGTACACCTGGACGCTCTCGCCGTCATCTGAGGAGGAGTTGGGAAGGGGAGGAGTTATGGTGGCTAACACCACACCTTTGCAGGTACCAACAGTGGGCTGGTGATCTGGTAGGCGTACCTGCCACAATGATCCTCTCAGGTACCTGCATGAGAGCACTCTGGGGGACCTCTGGGGGACCCTGGCTCTGCTCCTCAGGAGCAGATGGTGCCACCTTGAGGCGCTGTGGGATGCGCATGCGCTGGCTGATATCCTCCGTGAACTCCATCTCGTAGTGGAGACGGTTCATCTCTGCCAATTCTGCGGTGGGGGAGGGGAGCGCCATGCTGCAGTGGAGACACACACACACACACACACACACACACACACACACACATACACACACACATAGAGCCAGCAGGTATTTCACTTCTTGCATCACTTTAATAACATAGTTTCCTTTAAAATCAACAAGACTGTAACACCAGAACACCGACACCATCAATAAAATCCTTAACTGATCAAATTTACGTAAATCTGTAACTAAACATTCAGTGTTTCACTGACATTTACAGTCGGGTGGTTGTAATGTAATGTTATTTACTGTGAAACGGTTAATAACGTATGCCACCTGTGTCACTGCAAACGTTTCTACAGTGGATAAAACAGACACGAATAGGGAACGTACTATGCATTTATAAGTGAAATAAAGCACATTAAAATTGGTCTTAATGCTCAGTTGTAAGTTTATACGTGATATGTTAAGGCCTTGAAAACACAGAAACTCACCTTTATCGTTCAGGTTCACGACAAAAACACGATGTTTGCCGAGAAAAGATCGCAGGTCCGCATCCCTCTCACTGTCGCTCAGCCGCTTCAACCTTTGTTTTTACTGCTGACCGTTACTTGTGACCGTTACTGGTGACCGTTAGTAACGCGCTACACGGAAGTAAAGGGCCGGGCGCGCTCGCGCCTGGCGCCTCGCCCCTCTTCACAGCGACACCTGCTGCTCGTGATCGCGCGCTACACAGACAGCGCAGCACCGGGGCGTCATAAGAAACGGCAGCAGATGCGCATGCTCACCTATTCCCCCGGGACCGACTAACGCAAATACGCATGCGCATTTAAAGTCAGCGCAAGACAACTTCCGGGTTTTAACAGCGAGACCGAGTTTCAAAGGGTCATTAATGTTATTTTTAAAATAAATCTTTATTTTAATACAAAGATTATAAACAAAAATATATTCAGTAAACCTACAAGTATAACAACGGGAACAACAGTGTATACCAAATTAAAAAAAAACGGAAAAAAAGTCAGAAGATTATTACAGTTTGTTCGAAATAATGTAACGATTCGACATGTTCTTATGTTTTTCTCACTGCGGAGGTGAGAAAAGAGACTGGAGGCAAATGAGACAGTTACCCTGAAACAGCGGCTCGGAGGCTCGCTAAGGGGAGTCAGTGAGCCGTGATGCGGCTCCAGTGTGCGGGAGGCTCCTCGGCGCTGTCCGTGGTGCTGAGCCGCTCATGGTTTCAGCGCCCATATTATGTTTTCAGTTTTTGATTCCGTGATATATATGGCATATTGTTTGTTTTTTAAATGAAATGTGATAAATATATTTATACACACACAGTACTGTGCAAAAGTCTTAGGCGTGCAACTTGAATGTGTGTTGAGAAGTACAGGTAGATTCTTATCTACCATCAGGGGGGTTTCTCATTGGTCCCAAATTCATTCTGCAGCCTGAGAATGACCTCAAACACCCAATCTCAGTCATACACAACTATCTTCAGCAACAGACGGTATGGTCCCCACAGAGCCCTGATCTCAACACGATCGAGTCAGTCTGGGAGGACATGCAGAGACAGTCAAAGTCTGCAGAACAGCTGTGGCCAGCTCCTCAAAACGTTTGGAAGAACCTACCAACCTCTACCTTAAACTGCATGCAAGTTTGCATAAGAGAAGTGATGGTGTTTTAAAGGCAAAGGGTGGTCCCACCAAATATTGATCTGACTGAGGTTTTTTTTGTCTACTGCACTTTTTAGAAGGTTTATTGATTAATATGTATTCATGGTGTTATTTTTGGAACCATCCTCGCGTTATAGCATTTTTCCCACAGGTGCCTAAGACTTTTGCACAGTACTGTATATAAAATGGAAATTAAAGTTTCTACAATAAAATGCTTTCAAATATTTAGTACACTGGCCATCTGACAAGACATATTTACCTGGGTTTTTGTAAAATAAAAAAAAGGCAAAAAAACTGCATTAATTACAATAGAAAGGATTCTAGTAATTAAACAAAAAAAATAAATACCCTGTAATTTTTGTAGTACTGAGCCAAAGAAATGGCCACAAATCACTTGGGCAACTACAAATATTGAAAGGGAAGCTGAAAGTGGTACTGAAGATGAGCACTAGATGACCGCGCAGTCCAGCATGTCGTGTTCATGTTCCACCGATGGTTTTGTTATTGTCATGAAAAAGAACAGGTAGTTTAAAATCTACTGTATATATATATATACATTGCACCTTTAAGGTTTCTGTTAAAAATAGTGTGTGTGTGTGTGTGTGTGNCCGATGGTTTTGTTATTGTCATGAAAAAGAACAGGTAGTTTAAAATCTACTGTATATATATATACATTGCACCTTTAAGATTTCTGTTAAAAATAGTGTGTGTGTGTGTGTGTGTGTGTGTGTGTGTGTGTGTGCGTGTGTAATATGCTTGGGATCTCAGCAGGAAAGCACAGTCTGTGAAGTTGCTTGTCAGCTCTGAGAAGGAAACCTCAACAGGAAGAGCTGCGATCTCCTCCATCTGCCCGACAACAGACACCTTTGAAGAAACGAGTGAGAGTTTTTGTTAGGCTCTTTCTCACCGTGTGGGATACCACAGTGACTGGCTGCCGCTCACAAGCTCAACAAAAACCATGTACTGCCACTGTATCCACAGACTTTGCTCAGCATTCAGTGTGTAGACAAGGAGGGTGTGAAAGTGCACCTATTCTGGAAGCACAGATCATGAAGCAGCATACACCTGTGGTGGGGGACAGCAGTCCATCATAGCCTAGCATGTTTCTTATTTTTATTAAGTTCAATTACAGTTAAAATGAGTGAAAATATAATAGGGTCCACAACTGTTTCAATGGTGGTGCAGCGAGTAGCAGTGGTGCCTCACATTTCCTGAGCTGTTCAGGGTTGGGTTCAAATCCATCTCAGTCTGTATGGAGTTTGCATGTTCTCCATGTGTCTGTGTGATTTTCCTCTGGGGGTTCTAGTTTCCTCCCACAGTCCAAAGTTTTCTGTTTCAGTTTAACTAGCCATTCTAAATTGCCCATTGTGTGTGTGTGTGCGCCTGTGTGCGTGTGTGTGGCCAGCTTGTAATGTACTGGCGTCCAATCCAGTGNAGTCCAAAGTTTTCTGTTTCAGTTTAACTAGCCATTCTAAATTGCCCATTGTGTGTGTGTGTGCCTGTGTGCGTGTGTGTGGCCAGCTTGTAATGTACTGGCATCCAATCCAGTGGTTGTTTCATAACCTGGAACCCAGCAATTCCAGGACTTTGTCTGGACTGCTGTGATCCTGACCAGAATAAAGCAGTAAACAATAATGGGTGGATGAAAATAAAGTGTGTATCATCCCCACAACCTTTTGTTCAGGGCTTACTGACGTGTAGCTTTTGGACATTTTCAACTAATTTTATTATCTAAACAATCAGTAAATTCTTAATAGTACACATATTCCTCTGTCTATTAATGTTTTGTGTTCTGTAACAATTTTAGATACATTTCTAATGAAAATATATTTATAGCCAAAATTCCTCTGCTAAACACCATGGCAACCCTGACACACACCCCTAGTTACAATCAACAAAACTTCATTTTCCAAGACCAACTTGTTTAAGACCCTTCTGTCCACAATGAGATGACTGCCCTGGGGTGGGAGATCCAGAGATATGTTCCTGATCTACTTGTCCCCCCCTGGCGAGATCCAGAACAAAGTGAGATGAAACCAGAACTCCTGAGTCTGTGCCCTACTGTCCCTGAAACCACTTGTCACTAAGATCTGTTATATTAACTCTTTCATTCACTTTGGGCTGTACACCTGTACCCTAGTATTCAAGCTCCCACTTTGTGATTTCCAGATATAAACAGCGATACAGAGTACTGTGCAAAAATCTTAAGCACCTGTGGGGAAAAAAGCTATAAAGTGAGGATGGTTTCAGAAATCACACCATGAATACTTATTAATCGATAAACCTTCTAAAAAGTGCAGGAGACAAAAAAACCTCAACCAAATCAATATTTGGTGGGACCACCCTTTGCCTTTAAAACAGCATCAGTTCTCTTATGCAAACTTGCATGCAGTTTAAGGTAGAGGTTAGTAGGTTCTTCCAAACATTTTGAGGAACTGGCCACAGTTCTTCTGCACACTTTGACTGTCTCTGCATCTCCTCCCAGACTGACTTGATCATGTTGAGATCAGGGCTCTGTGGGGACCATACTATCTGTTGGATACTATCTATCCATCTTTTTGCTGAAGATAGTTGTGTATGACTGAGATTGGGTGTTTGAGGTCATTCTCAGGCTGCAGAATGAATTTGGGACCAGTGAGAAACCTCCCTGATGGTAGATAAGAATCTACCTGTACTTCTCAACAGACACTGACGTTGCATGCCTAACAGTTTTGCACAGAACTGTATATTAATTTCCAGATTGGTATCAGAGTTGAGAAGCCCCGGTGTAACATGCTGTATCTGATCGAAGCTGAATCACATCAGACAAAATATATTGAAACAGTCTGAGTGTGACACTAGGCAGTGACCCCACCGTCAGTATCTTTGTTCTCAGTTTTTGTCTGGTGTGATCTGGGTTCAAATGCAGTTTACACTCGGTCATTTCATTCACTTTTGTTCAGTCACTAAGTCCCCCCATTTCAGTAGGGACATTTTATTGTTCTTTCTATTTTAAATTGTTTTCATTTCTTCGTTTACATTCATTTGACTATTAAATGTTTGTTGCTATTATAATGCAGAACAAAACATAATTCATGATACTAAATAAAAGAGTTACTGCATAAGCACACATTGCACATTAATAACCAAATTTAGTTTTTGGGAATGAGGTAATTGATATTTAAATTTGTTTATCATGCTGAAATAGGTGTTTTAGACCTTTAGGGATATTTTGGGGAAATTGGATGGGGTTTCTCAGATGAACCCAAAACAAATCATTATTTTGCTCATTAGAAATAATGGAAATAGTTTCTTGAAATCATGGGGTATTGTAGTGATTTCTAGGAAACAAATGCACTTGGATTTGAGGGTGTAGATGTGGTTGTAAAAAAATGTGCAGCTTTGTTATTCTGCTATCGGTCGCCAACACAGGACCACCAGAAATGAGCTGTGAAAATTGTGGAAGTGAGGCGAATCAAAGCAGCACCATCCTATTCTTGTAGGGAGCTCTTTACTGCCATCTATCAGCTGGGTGGAGAAATGCAGGACGTTTTTGCTCTGTGACACAGAAACGTCAGTGAATAGAGGTGAAGTGGATGTTATTCATAACCTCATTCGTTACCAATAAACCTTCATCCAAGTGCTGTTAACAGTAAATGAAGTGGGAGATGTTTTTTCCTCTGAAGATACGTAACTGAAATGTCCGCAGCACAAACAGCCGGAGTAACTGCAGCCACAACCTCTCCATGAAGGAATAAAAAGTGAACAACAAATGGAACAACAATTAAATTAGTTTAGTTTTGCTTTCTTTATTAAATATGTAAATGCCTTGTGCAGCACCACATTGCAGTTCAAAATGATCTAAGTTTTGAATCATATCTATAAGGTTATTTTCAAAGGCTGTGCTATATTTAAGGGTGTGTGTGTTTGTGTGTTCTGACCGGGTTGTGTGCACATTAGAGGGGAGGATGTGATCATAGGCATGACTGGTGGTGGGAAGGAAGTGGTTATGAGCTCCAGTCACCTGCATTTCCTTGCAGTTCCAGTGTAACACTGCAGTTTTTGTTCAGCAGTTTCTCACTGTGGGACTGGGGGGTACCACAGTGTGGAAGCTCCATTCTGCACCCAAGCAAAAACCTGCCACCATGGAAGACAAGAGCAGCTGCATGTATGGCTGTTTTTCTCATGGTCTTGAGTTCAATCCAGCGTCAAGGGGCCATCTGTGAGTGGAAGAGAAGCTCAGCTGTTGCTCCTCAGCAGACGTGAGGCAAAGTGTGATGAAAACCTGATCAGTTTGTTGAGCGGCAGCGGTGGCCTCTGATGGTGCGGCTCTGCCTAGTTTCTGGTTATGCAGTAAATATACTGCAGGAAAGGATGAAGATTATGACATATATTATATTACTCTGACTGTGGAGAGCAATGAGCCACCAGGGACTCTGAATGTGGTGCCGACCTGGTGGTCAGACGTGGATCCTATGCAGTGACGGTGCTTCAGGGTTTTTGTTCGACGCTTTTTCACCGTGCTGGGTGGACTACCACAGTGCTTCAACTTACCGNTGTTGAGCGGCAGCGGTGGCCTCTGATGGTGCGGCTCTGCCTAGTTTCTGGTTATGCAGTAAATATACTGCAGGAAAGGATGAAGATTATGACATATATTATATTACTCTGACTGTGGAGAGCAATGAGCCACCAGGGACTCTGAATGTGGTGCCGACCTGGTGGTCAGACGTGGATCCTATGCAGTGGCGGTGCTTCAGGGTTTTTGTTCGACGCTTTTTCACCGTGCTGGGACTACCACAGTGCTTCAATTTACCGGGAGCCTCAAGCAAAAACCCCGCAGGTTCTTTTCTTCAAAAACTACCATCAGCATGGCTGTTTTTCCTCAACACCAATAGCAGGGTTTTTTTTGGCAAATTTTTAGCACTTTTACTGAATTTCACACTCTGTTTGAAGTTCAGCTGAGGTGTGTCAGAAGATCATCGTCTGGCTCATTGCGACTTAGTTCTGTTTTTTTATCAATGGTTTTGCATTTTCATGCTGGACAGTCAATGCAGTCAGGAGGCCCTGATGTGCAGTGAAGCTGGAATGACCTGGAACGGAGAGAAGGATATCTGGGGACTGAGCTGTTTTTTGTGTGGGGCCACTCGAAGTGGATGATGATCCCCTAATCTTTGGAAAAGGGACCAAGCTGATCGTCCTCCCCAGTAAGTACCGTCACATTCCTCACTTTACCTGGGTTTTGGTAAATACTGCAAAACTGGAAAAAACACCTGAACTGATTTTCAGAAAAGGGTCCTTTGCGTCAGATAGTTAGTTGGGTCTGATGCTGTCAGATCCTGGGTGCTGTTGCTGGTTTGTGAAAAAGAGAATTTGAACACTAAAAACAAATGTTCTTGCCATTTTCATTTGCTGATCTGAGTGTGAAGTTCTTGAATGTGGTTGTTGGTTGTTGGAGGAGATCCTTGGTGGCCTTGTTGAACCATCTTTAGGTGGTCTAGCTGAAGGGTTGGGGTCAGGATCTACTTGGATGCTGTGTCAGAGCAGTTGAGTATCGCCAGGCACTCCTGGTGTGTTCAGTGTTTTTGTCAAATGCAGTAGAAGTGTGCTACACCCCTCATCTTCGGCAATGGGACCAAGCTGACTATCCGGCCCCGTAAGTACCAGACCAAACTTTCAGTGTCTCCAGTGTCGCTCCATTGTATCGAGGGTTTTTGAAAAACACTCTAGTGCTGGGTCACCTATGATCGCACAGCTAAACTAACCTTTGGACAAGGGACTACTCTGACTGTCCGGCCCAGTAAGTACCAAACCAAACTTTCAGTGTCTCCAGTGTCGCTCCATTGTACTGAGGGTTTTTGAAAAACACTCTAGTGCTGGGTCACCTATGATCCCACAGCTAGACTAACCTTTGGACAAGGGACTACACTGACTGTCCGGCCCAGTAAGTACCATCCCTGCAGCACACAGCTCTGCTCCTCACATTACTGAATTTTTTAATAAATACCAGACAGCTGGGTAAACTTCTTCGATCAAACATCTAAACTGACCTTCGTGTCGGTGGAATCAAGTACAATGATTTCAAACCCTCAGCAGTAAAAACTGGTCCAAATGAAGTGGTTGATGGTTCTGTTGACAGGTTACGGTTAGGATTAATCTGCTTGCTAGCTGTGTTGGAAGAGGTGATACACGGTCTTGGGCATCTTTGGGTGGCCATGTCGGAGTCATCAGGGTTAGGGGTAGAGTTTAAATCTGCTTGGTTACTGTGTCAGAGGAGATGAGAGTCTGAGGTTGCTCGTGAGCAGTGAGATTTGCTGTTTTTGTCAAGTGCGCTAGAAGTGTGTACACCCTGCCTCTGACCTTTGCCAGCGGGACCAAGCTGACAGTTCTGCCCAGTAAGTACCCCACCGGGGCTCGATCCACATGCTGTTCTGCAGCAGGACCATGTTGTGAAAGGGACCCAGGGTGCAGTGGTCTGGGATTGAAAGGGTCCGTGTTCATGATCCGCCAGCCTGTTCTTGGGTCTCACAGGTGATCGAGCTTAGATGAGCATTTAATGTCCACAGAATGTGCAGAGCGGTGAAA
This sequence comes from Arapaima gigas, assembly GCA_900497675.1. NCBI lineage: Eukaryota > Metazoa > Chordata > Actinopteri > Osteoglossiformes > Osteoglossidae > Arapaima > Arapaima gigas. The sequence continues at coordinate 333,519 of UFQX01000703.1, forward strand.
CAGTCTGCTTTGTACCCCGAACACTGTAAAGTCGGTGTAAATAGGGTGTAAACAGAGTATAAACTGGGCAAAATAGGGTATGTCGTGGAATTTTATTGAAAATCTTAAGAGGTGATAGTGTAAAAAATTCATTTACTGTGTAAAAGATGAAACAAAGTAATTAGAAAGAAACTGCATGTGTTAAAGATAGAACAGAAATGTATGACTAAACTTTTATTAATCCATCAGCGATAACTGAAACCGTTACTTCATAATTAATTTCTACTGTAAATTATATCATTCGAATGTTTAATTCGATCAGTTTTAATTTCTGTTGTTTGTCTTAAACAGTTTTTCTTGAAGGCATTAATATTCAAATCAGTTGTAATTATTAATAACTATAAAAAACTGATCTTTGCAGCACAACCCTCCTCTCCGGAGGTAAGAATATGTTCATTTTTTAATATTCCTGCTTGAAATCCATAATAACATAAATGATCATCTAACCAGTCATGATAACTATACAAAATACTGTCGATTGTTGCTTCTTTAGCAGTAACATTCATATTTTAATAATGTTCTCTTACTTTTATATCCAAATTTCATAAAAGATCTAAAAGTGTGTTTGCATTTTATGAAAACTAGGTCATTACTGTTACTTCCGAGGGACATTTTAAAATTTTTTGCATAATTTAATTAATTATTTGCGTTTTTAACACATTTATATTTAAGCATTCCATTGTTATTAGATGTAAAATATTTTCAGGAATGGATTACAAAGTTAAACCAAATTTTATGACGGCTCAAGTTCTTCAGCGCTGTTCTCTCCGCGTTCCTGTAAATGAAAATGGCGTCAGATGGTTGTAAACAGCACCGTTTCTGTAGTAAATACATGTGCGGGTAACGCAGGTGAAGAGATTATAAGAATATGGTGGAAAAAGAGACACTGAGGCGGTGTGCGGTTGTGAAATGCCAGTGAGGAGCAGTGGACTTGGGCGCTGTGGCTGACTGCACGGTAACACCTGTGGAAAACAACCAGCCTGATTCTTCCGGAAAACCTCGGCCTTCAGTAATATTATTAGGTTGTTAGATGCAACCGACATGTGTCACGCGGCATCGGACTGTCCCTTATATGCAAAGTCCGATTTAAGTGCAATGCGCAGTTGCCCTTCTGCTTTAGCAAACAGCAGAAACACCTGCTGGGGTCATTTCTGCGTTTTTCTCACAAACAAAAAGAATGACTAAAATATGTGTGCTACTGTGTTATTGTGTGTCCTGAAAAAGGGTGGAGGGAGGTAAAAACATGGTATATCTGAGGTAGTACACTGAGCTCTTCCTGCAATGTGAATACCGTGTTAGTTACACAGGTAAAAAAACTGTAACTGTAGCATGAGGAACCCAAATGTCCACGAGGCCAGAAGCCACATCTGTCACACGCTGGAAATAAACACACCAAGAGAAACATACCTGTGGCCCCCCATGGCCTCATGGGTCATTTCACGATATCACAGTGTTAGTGTGTGGAAACTACGTAGCTGTGAAACTCTAGTGTGTCCCTTTGCATCGATATGGCCACCAATATGATTGATGTGCAGGGAAAGATGCTTCTAGAAGGTGAACTGTGTCAGAACAACGGAGACAGAACACGAGAATATGGCTGATGGCTTGAATATCTACGAGGTGTATTTTAAACATGTGACACCCACATTCACACTGCTGCCTGTTTTTCAGAGGGTGTGCGTACGACGAACGGGACTCTGTCCATCCTTTCAAATAAGAACAAGCCTCAAGTGTGTCTGGCGGCCGGGTACTACTCTGAAAAGCAGGAGATGAACATCACTGAGGAGGACAGCAGCGGGATGAAGACCTCCACCTTGAAGGAGACAAATAATGCCCCCTTTAGCACAACGAGGAAGACGTTCTTCTTCGCCGGCTTTGCGGACGAGAAGAAAACGATGACGGACTGTTGGTTTATGGGGGCCCCTGCGCAGCGGCAGGAGGGTGTGTTCCAAACAGTAACACGTAACATCAACAGTAACAACGACAATGACAGCTTTAATAATAACAATGATGATGAAGATGATGATGACAATGTTTCATCTGGAGATTGTTTATGATTCAGATATAAGGAACCTGGTCATAGTCATTATTTTAACTCACCTGTTTTAACTAATAATAATAATAAATAATTAAATAGTAATAATAATGGTAATAATTAGCCCTTATAATAATTATGTAATAATAATTAACAATCCACAGTGGTACAGAAAGAGATCCCCTCTTTTTGTGAATGTGACAATATTCAATCGGGCTTAGAGGGTAAAAGTGTATTTCTAAGGTGGATTTGACTGTGTTGCAGAGAGTACACCGACCCCAATGACACCGAGTTCAAAGGAGTGTGAAGAGAACCCTGGGGGGCCCAATGGGACTGGGACCGGAAGGCACAGAAACTTTGGTGTGTTCTCTATAATGGCCAAATTAGCAACAGTGCATGAAAACAAAGATAAAAATTAGGATTCTTAACCACTAATACAGGAAGGAGATTAAGCATCTCACTAAAAGGCTTTGGACTGATGGTGATGGCTGCTGCCTTTGGTCTGAGATTATTATTAGATATGTTTAATACAATATTATCATGAGCTCGGTGTTATATAATGGTCTTAAGTTTTTCATATTTTTTATAATTTACATTTATATTTTATATTTAATATGGGACAAATGAGGTGAAATGTGGTGTGGTGTACAGATCGCTCAGGACTGACCTGCTCTGGATGGTGCTTTGCTGTGTACGTGATGGTGGGTATGTGTGTTGCAGAGCAACAGAAGACGAACTTCCGCTCATTGCTGGTTCATGGACTCAGGCTCATCTTTGCCAAGGTTGTGGCCTTCGACATGATGATCACAGTAAAGGCTGCGTTCTTCTAGCCATAGGTGAGCTCTGCCTCCTCTCTCATTGCCCACTTTCTGGAAGATGTGTCACAGTGTTTGTCACTCTGGGTTGGTGTGTGTGTGTGTGTGTGTGTGTGTGTGTGTGTGCATCTTTGTGTGAACTGAACTGGGGAATCCATGTACATTTCTGGCCTTTTCCTACAGCATCCAAGTGGTCAGAATGTTCTGGAACATCACACTGAAGTTGTATTAAATATGATGTGTGTTGTTCTTCATCACTGGAGATCTTGTGATGTTCAGCTTCCTGAGGTCTTCTGGAAGGACTATCATTCCCAGGGGGCCACACTAAGAGAGAAGAGACCCACAGGGGCACAGCTCACTTTGACCCCCCCCCCCCATTACTTACAGAACAGAACAGCACTTGCTCTCTCCTCCTGCCAAACTGCACATTTTACCTGCTTATTTCCTGTAGTATATAATAACATAAACCATAATTTGTGTGCAAAAATGCATTTTTTTATTTAGTTTAACTAAACTAACCTTTAATTAATTTTAGCTTAAATCAAATTTTATTTGTTTTATTAATAATCGGTATCACTTTGCTAAAGCAGCGCATGTTTGCAATGATTTGCAGGCTTATTAAAGACTATATTTTCTACCCATGGATATGTGTCTTTTTTAATCATTTCCATTATTATTATTATTGTTGCAATTTTTTTTTCGACAAAGTGAGAAGTGACTGCTGAAGAGCCCGGGTTTGAGTGAGGCGCGTGAGCGCATTTTCTCGCCTCCACACAGGAAACCGTTAGATGCCACAGGCCACATCCTCTGCAGAGAAGTCGAACCTCCAAGCTGATGGTGTCGCCCCATCCCCCCATCCCCCAGCCTCTGTGCAGCACAAGTTCCGGCGACTGCTGCAGGATATGGGTGTGAAGAAACACGCTGAAATTATGCCCTTTTGTGTTTGCAAGCAGCGGCACTGAAGAAAAAAATACGTTAAATTTGGCACTCGAGCTGCGCTGTGTAGTTACGGCATTTGGAGACCCAGATATTTTCACAATTTGTTGATGTTAACTTCATCTTATTTTACAATTACAACACGGCCAAAACCCCATTTAAATGGTCATCTTTCCATAAATGAGTATTTCTGTCTTGGTCAGTGACTTACAAACACAACTTCTCTTCACATACCTATCTTATGTGGAACAACAGATGCATAAAAACACATCTTTATTTTATAAATATTGTTTTGATAATAACATTATATTGGTGGCTCAGTTATACCACTGTGGATTGATTGATTGATTTTTTTATTTATTATAAAGAATTCATTGATTCATTTGTTTCTTTGTTTTTATTGCCTGCGTTGTTATTCTGTATTCTACATTAATAAAAAATATAAATGAAAAATGGAGGACCAGGAGCTCCACATTAAAAACAAGAACTAATCCATTAATTGTTATTTTGACAAAGAAGTGGAAAATTCTAAATTGGAAAACTGCACATTCAATAACAAAACGCCTGGAAAAACGATAAACAGTAGGGAAAATTGTCAGTGTATTGACAAACAAACTATAAAACCATGAATAAATGCATATATTTACAAAGAAATTAATTAAAAATTTCTTTTTGAGAAACACAGAAAAGACTCCATCGAAGTCCAAATATTACATTCTTTACAAGATCACAGAGCTACTATTAGTAATGGATTGACTTATGAATATTAATGGATAACATTCAATAATATACAGTGAGTTCACATTGAGAGAGTGGTCCTGCTGGGCTTTGCAATCAGAAAAACAATGTAAATTAATTGTGGGCAAAAGAATGAGCTGATTCTAGAAGAATGTTTTGATTTGCCTTCAAATGTATACTTGGATTTCCAAAGTAATTTAATTATTTTGATTTCATTTTAGTTGCGCACTCCTCCTCATACCGCATGACCTTTAAACAATTCTCACTCACTGTGTGACTCAGAATGATCTCACACAACCTCTGGCAACTTCAGTCCATTCGGACCCTGTTTGTCCCCGTCTGACCCCATTTCTACGCCTCTAACGAGCTGCAACTGGACCCCCCGGGGCCCCGCAATAGTAGCACATCCTTATAGCTCCCCCTGGCGGCGCGCCGGACCGTTTCCCGACACCAGCCTTTCCAGCACTTTCCAGCCTTAAACCCTGTCTCACCTATTTGCCAGGATTGGACGTGCAGGAGGATAGTGGAAATACTTATTTAACACTTTGGGTGCTGGATAAGCATCTTTTCACAGGACAATAGACTCCTGTGGACGTTTCCCTCGCGCGGCGTACCGTGACGCTCAATCTGTGTAATTTCACTCTTTTCCCCTTGTTGGAGTGACGCCTCCTCCAAGCCAGCAGGTGGCAGCAGCGAACTGACACGGTCATGAGCCGCAAATCAGTCAGCAGTGAAAGAAGAATTGGGGAAAACCTAGGAAAAACAGGTATGCAAATGATGAAATTGAGGTTAGAGAACGTGTAACATGAATACTTTATAGAATGTTAGTGAGAGAAATTATTTCTCAAGTTTATTTATGAATAAAAGTCTACAATCTTTCAAACTTTGGGCAAGTAGCCACTGCAAATTTCTCTGAAAAATACCACAAATTTTAGATTACGTGTACAATATGTGATGCAAAATGTCACAAAGTGTGTCATCAAAACCCTGACCAAAATAGTAAAATAAAAATAAAAACAAGTAAAATAAAGCATTAGAAAGTAAGGAACGATGAGGCTAATGATAGAATATAGACACAAACACACACACAGAGTCAGTACCCTCACCGTGGGTGGTTGGCACCAGGGTCCAGCTCGTATGTGGTCAGTTAAGGAGCTTCACTTTTCATGGAAAGATTGCAGGTTCTAAGCCCCTATCCTGGTGTTTGAACTCAACAGTTGAAGACCCTGCCAGGTCCTTGAGGCCCCAGGTGTGAGCAGAACAAAACAGCGCAGGTATACACACACACACACACTCTTGTAGGTCAGTGTGTCAAATCGAGGAGCTGCTTGCAGATGTGTAGCTGCTTCCTGTGCTGTGCACAGCTGCCCTCACAGACGTGTGTTTCTCACCGGCATCATAAGAGAGGAAAAGACTCCCTGCCATCTCCTGCATAAGGGTTGTTTTCCTGAGGGGACAGAGGTGTGTCCACTGCTACCATCAGCTTATCCTGAGGTCACATCATTACTGACATGACATGATCCTTTTCCCCAGGTGAGTCACTTTGACACATATTCAGGGTAATAAGAAACTATAATTATCATATAAGATAGTGGAGAAGAGACCATAACAAATCAGTATAATTTGTGGATTCAGGTTTTTGTTGCATTTTGCAGAGCTGGACTGCGGTCAGTGACCCTGGGTGGTCTGGACAGTGAGGCCCGGCTTTGACAGAGCTCCTGTTGTTATCCCATCCCAGTTACGCACGTGTGCGGTTTTTGTCACGCTGTGTATCTGTGTGTGAATACTGGAGCTGGGGATCCCATCATATTTGGCAGAGGAACACAACTGCTGGTGGAATCAGGTGAGTGGGCAGCTCTGTGGCTCTGAATCCCATGATTGGAATATAATGATATTTACTGGACTTCATTGCACTACAGGGTTTCTGGGGAGAAATAACCTGCTAGGAATAATCTTGTCCAGTTGTCTTTGTAGTAACCTGTCAGGGTGTGAGCACTGGGGGTAACAAAATGGTCTTTTTTTAAGGCTCGTGACTTCTTGTGCACACAGATTAGTCTCTCCCAGCCTTTGTGTTTTAATCACCTTGTTTACAGTCAGTAAGTCTTTTAAGTTATATGATCACAAACCGGACTGAATGTATGACTTTAATACAGGTTGAGCTTCACCTTAGCTGACTTAACCTGCACTTTCCTCTTAAAATGTGTCACTTTGCCACATATACTACGGTATATGCTACATAATAACTTTACAAGTTGAGTAAATTGGTGCTATTGATAAAATGCTTTCTGGGGTGTTGTTGGAATAGCTGAAGAACAAGCCAACAATGAAACAAAATGGATTTTAGTAGTAATAATAGCAATAATAAATCATACTGCAGTTAAAAAGTGATGAATACACTCCTCTAAGTAGCGGGTGAAATTTGATATTCTAATACTTCAGTATTTTGTACATATAGCGTGTTCTGACTGTCTGTAGTGGCAGGTGGTGGGTTTCTGACATGTCACTTTTCACTGTGTGAATGCGAGGGGTTCCGATAAGATCATCTTCGGCCAGGGAACCCTCCTCTCGGTCCACTCCAGTAAGTGACCCAAACAGCCTCCCGTTCCATTATCCTCCTGCGTCTTCTTTCCACCTCGGTCAAACCTGGGGACCATATGAAGTGGTGTTGATAACCACAACTCCATGATTTCCCTCTGGCACAGTGGTTGGTCACTGTGAGGGTGGACAGTGTTCCACTCTGAACTCCTGTGTGAAGGAGACCTCATAAATATGTTTATTCCAAGCTTTATTTATTTATTTATTGCTATGTTCTGTCATCAGAGCTGTTTGTGTTTGTTTGCTGGCAAGGCTGCATGTGGAGTGTATTTGTCCAGGGCTGTAACACTGTGCAGAGATCTGGTTCAGACCCTCTGCTTTTTGGTGGCGGCATCAGACTGACCATCGAGTCCAGTAAGTTACCATGGTATAATTTTAACCGTGTATATGACAGAACAGAGAGCAATGTAATTGTACCGACAGGGTTTATTTGCTGAAGTCTGATGATCTGTGCGTTCCACACTTGAGCACCATTCTCTGGGCTTCTTTACCTCTGCACCTTACAGCTGTATTTACCAACTGTGTTTTCTATAGTTCATTATCACAAATACTGTGCTCTCTGTTTATCAAGAGTGGAAAAGGTCTTTGGATTGGGAGAATATTTTTTTTTTTTGCTTTTATGAATGAGAAAGTGCCTGACAGTGGCTCTGTAGTGTATTGTAAAAATAGCACAGATGTACAGTTTGGACGGTGATGGATGAAGATGAATGATGATGGATGCCATCAGACAATGTTGTGCAGTAGAGTATTTCATCATGAGGAAGCTGCTGGTGAAGTTGTCAAGCGGGCTTTCAGTGAAGGATCTTGTCCTGTTCAGACAAGTTGTGTATCTGCCTCCCAGGTCTGTTTAAAATAGAACGTGATGTAAAGGACCTGGTGCTTTAGGTCTGTTGTATTTGCACTATTTATTCTGAAGTATATTGATTAAAACCTGCAGTTTGAAGTCTGTTTAGAGTGGTTGGTCTGCTGAGTGTATTTATGCAAATGAAGGTGCCTTTGGTTTTTTAGAGATATATATTTGCTGTGGCTCTCTGGGTTCTACAGGACTGAGTCCCTGTATGGAATGTGGTTTAGTCCCTGCCCTGTAGCACTGTGTGAACACCGGTGTCGGTGTTGGGAAGCTCATTTTCGGAACAGGCACCAGGTTGATGGTTCAACACAGTAAGTCTGCTCTGATGTCGCGGTATCGGAAATGCACTGAGTTGTTCCGAACCTCGTGTTAAAAAATAAATTGTAAATGACTGACATAGTTACAGCGGTTTGTGTCTCCAGTGGTGTCTCCAGTGGCTGTTTAGAAGTGGAACTAAAGTTCCTTTGGTAAAGGGGACAGTGTGGTGCAAAGTGAGGCCCAGTTTAAATATTTTTATGAATAACAATAAATAATATTACTCATTGCATTGTATGTCATTTTTGGAAGGAGTAAGATTAACACAGAAGTGTGTATGTTGTATGGGATGTGGGTTTTTGATGTGGAACGAAGCACTGTGGGAACAATGCTGCAGACAAGCTTATTTTTGGCCACGGGACTCGGCTGACCGTACTGGCAGGTAGGTGGATGTCCACTGTTTCTTTGCTGGTCTTTCTCTTTTTTGTTGTGTTGCACGTATGAAACTGGTGGCGCAGTCCCAACAGGTGATGTTACAGTCAGAATCCCTTATTCACCTGAAAATGTCCGTCTGATGAACGTTTTCTGATGCTGCCTGTTTTTCGTGTTGTTTTTATGTTTGTATTAGAGGCTCTATAAGTTGAACGTGTGTTTTTATGGCTCTCTGGTCAAGATGTGTAAGAGTGTTGTTGAGTCCAATCCAGTCAGTGCGGTGTGACGGTGGTCATCGGTCAGTTCGAACGACACCGGCCCCCATCGCATGTTACTGGTGTTTAGTTAGTTTAATTTTTAAGTTTCTGTAATCGCGCAGTGTTAAGTTGATGGCAGAAAGCAGCAGGGCTCGAACCCTGAACGGTATGTTTTTGACAAAGCCTCCACCACTGTGTGACAACAGATGGTTCATTCAGGTTTATTTTCGGCCAAGGGACTAAACTGACAGTGGAGTCCAGTAAGTGAGCGTCCTTCTACCTTTTCTACATGCCATTTGTGCAGTTTTGTAACCATTTTTCCCAGAAGAAACTGCTGTGGAAGTTCACTGGGAGTGCAGGGTTACTATGGGAATCTCCCCAGTTACAAGGAGCAGAGGCTTATTGATCTTATTAATTTATTAAAAATGTATTATAACAGGGGAAAGCACAGAAGAAGTGCAGGTTGATGTTGGCTTTGTGATCCTCTCACCTCACTTTATAAACGTGTGAAAGTGTCAGTAAAATCAGGGTGATGGAGGGTATTTGATATGCGGTGAAACACTGTGTGAGGAGGACAAGTACAGACCCACTGATCTTTGGTCAGGGAACTAAACTGTCCATTGAGGCCGGTAAGTTACAGGGGGGAAGTTCATATGTTGCAAACAAAATGGAATATAATTGCTATAAATAATGTGGAATCAGTCTGTTCATTTCTAACTGCTTTAACTGCTGGATGAATGAAATGAATGTTAATGTCACCTTACACTTTGGACCTTTAGTGCCATTATAAGCCATTAATACCATACGTGAAATGTTTTTTTGGACCTGACTTTGCTAACAGTGTAACACAGTGTAAGAAATGTGGTGCTGGACAGTGGAGCATATTGTATTACTCTGAAGCACTGTGTGAATGCTGGTGGTAGTTTTGGAAAGATCATTTTCGGGGAAGGAACTCGGCTTCTCGTTCAGACAAGTGAGTATCGTGTGTTAATGGTAACATATTAATCCAGCCTTTTTATTATGCATGTTTTTATTTAAGGTATTATTACACGGACATTTGGTGAAAAATTTCATTGCATGCTGTGGGGTAATAATGTCGGCTTCTGGTGAGCTTTTTGCTCAGTATTGTCTTGTTTGGTTGTCCTGAAGATGGATGATATCAACGGTCTGTGGACTTTGAGGGTGATGCTGTTTGTGCTACACGCACACTGATTTTACCAGTTAGCAGACAGAACCCCCAGTAAAAAGGCAGTAAAAAGATGCAGGCACAGGGATGTGGTCTTGACAGTGTGCTGTGAGAGACCTGGACCGGGTCCAGGGTGAGGGGGGGATTGTGTAGGGCTCTGTCGCACTGTGTGAAAGCTGATGGTGTGGGAAAACTGGTCTTCGGTGCAGGAACCCGACTGGTGGTTCAACACAGTAAGTGTGAAAGATGCTCAGTAATGCACCTCTTATGTTTTATGTCAATAATCTGCTTTAATTTGGCCAGTTTCAGTACAGTCACTCTTATTCATGTTAATAAGGCTCATGCTGGCACCTGAGTGTGTGTTACCCTACAGTGGGGTATTTGACATGGTGTGTACCTGTGTGTGAACAATCAAGGTGGATTGAAAATGATATTTGGCAGCGGAACTAAAGTGCTGGTGGAGTCACGTAAGTGTTTCCATGTTTTATATGAAATCAACACTTTCTACATTATTTGCTGTGTTTTATGGCAGTACAGTGTTTTGTTTGTTGCCGGCTGGTGTATGGTGGTCTGAACTGTGGTTTGGTGCTCAGTGCTGCAAAGTGTGAGGACAGCAGGTGGACAACACGCTTTCATACCCGGAATTCAGTTCTCTGTGCATAAATGACTATGAAGCTCTTATTGATAGTTTTTAGGCTGTGGGTGCTGTCTGATTCAAATGCACTACATTTTTTTGTACCATGTTAAAACACTGTGTGAATGCTGGTACTTCTGCTTACGGCAAACTGGTGTTTGGTGGAGGAACTCGACTTGAGGTCATTCAGGCCAGTAAGTGTGAACTCTTCCTGTCCTGTCACTGTTAAAATGTACCGTTTTTTTTACCACACTGTTGTGGGAATAATGCAGTGTTGATAACCTGCATATTGTTTATGATGATCCCTGTGGCTTGAAAGGAAGTGGCAGCAGGTCTGTTAGGTGTAAATAAATCTAAATGCAATATATATTGAATATATTAGAAATAGTGAAGGGTTCACTGGCTCTCCCAACCTGAGCTGTGTGGATAAAATATGGCAAATTGGAGGGAATGTGGAGTAAAACAGTGTCAGTGTGAGGGTGATACACCGTAGGGTATTTGGCACACACTCTAACACTGTGTGCAAGGAACTGCGGGCAAGATAATTTTTGGCCGAGGTACAAGACTAACCATTGTGTCGAGTAAGTCTCTCCCGCTGTCGCTATTTCTGTGTGTCTTGTGTCCACACTGATGTCCTTTTCCAGACAGCAGGATCCATTGGAAGCTATTGTGTGGCCAGTCTGGTCACAGATTCACTTGGTCACTTTTTAACTGGAGGATGGGCTGGTGGTCTGGTAAAGAGTGTGTCTCCGTGCAGGGCTGAAGCTGTTGGGTGTGTGTCCACACACATCGAGGCGAGGGTTTGTGTAATGCTCTGAGCCACAGTGGGGGACTGGTTTTGGGAACAAGTTCATCATGGGGTCAGGGACAGTGCTGCTTGTTCAGTCTGGTAAGTGTCAGCCGCGTACAGATAAATTCAGGTACAGACTAAACGGAGGACATGGCAAATGATAATAAAAGAAAGAATCCAGCTTTTTACAGACTCTGGAGAAACCTTCGACAGACAAGAGAAAAGCAGGTGCTGACTGTGGATGGAAAACACTGCATGTGTAAAACTGGTGTAAGGACCCCTTAAAAAGAGCCATATTAAATACGAAGTGTGTTTAGCTTTTACGGAGTGGTATTTATGAATGCATTTTATAACCAATTGCTGTATGGAATTAATAATCAAGTTTAAACGTTAAAGTGCAGAGACTGTGGAGCTGTGAGCTCCTCTCAGGTGGTGCAGCTCTCTTATGTCAGTTGTTGTCTCAGTTGTGTTGGTGTTTGGTGTTGCTTTAGGTCCACTGTTGGTGTAAAAAAGTGTTTGTTTGTCTCAGAAGGAGAACAGGTTACAGAGTTGAATGTGAGAACCTACAGTGTGTTTCCATGACCGTTTGTGTATTTGACATGGTGTGTAGTTCTGTGTGACTACTGATGGGGGGTACAGGATCATATTCGGGACTGGAACCCAACTTGTAGTGGAGCCACGTAAGTTCAAATCATGGTTTGTCCAAGTCTTGATCTCAGTGTTACTTTGTTAAATATGAGGATTTATAATATTTTTATGCTGTTTCTGGTAGATGAGAAAAGCACTGATTTGTTGAATGAAATTAAAGTAAAGATTTGGGGGAAAGCAGCATTAATAAAGGACACATGGAAGGTGAAATGTGAATATTAATACACTATATTATAGTCTTAGACAGGGGAATAGCGGCCAGAGGAGATTCACAGGTGTGCATCTCCATTATACATACAACAAAAATACAGTTGTTATAAAGTTGTGGTGGTGTATAATGGGCTGATGTGGCAAAGCTGCACCTTCTGGCTGCGTGACCGTATCAGTGACAACAGAGACAAAAGCAAAGTTTCAGTCGTGAAAATTGACGAGTGAGTTTTTTTCAGTGTGAACTGTGTACATATTTATTACGTCGAGCAGGAAAGAAACGCTTGGTTAATGTTGTGCCATCAAACACTGTGTGAATTATGGAGGAACCGGCAAAGTCACGTTTGGACGAGGAACAAAGTTAACTGTACAAAAGCGTGAGTTCAATCTTAACTGGTTTTTTTTTTTTTTCCCCCCTCCATCTCTGAATATTTTTTAACCAAATTCTACATCTTAGTGTTATGGATTTTGCAGCATTCGCCAGCTTTTCTCATACTGAACACAGCTAAGAACCTGAGACACGTATGATGTGAGTTAATAGTGTTTCAGGCTACTAGCCCTGCTACGTGTGAGAACGTGAAAACTCACGATAGCGGTTTATGATGGTGACAGACAATGTAAATAAGTTCAGATTATCACCTATACTGTGACCCAGATATAACCCAAATGATTAGTTTCTCTTATTAATAATGAACAGCAATATGGTAAACAGATTAGTTTACTATAGTACACATGAGGAATTTGCCATGGCCTGTAGCTGTGTGTGACTGCTGGGGGGAACCAGAGGGTCACATTTGGGAATGGAACTAAATTGACAGTGGAGTCGAGTAAGTGTTTTTTCTCCTTTTAAATGTCACCATTTATTCTCAGTTTAAATGTTCAGTAGATATTAACTGGAGGAAAATGCACTTGTTTTGTACATGGTCGGTAGATATTGTACCGCAGTAAAACACTGTGTGAATGCTGCACAATTCAAGCTGATATTTGCAAGTGGAACTAAAGTTACTGTGGAATCAAGTAAGTGTTTTACCTGCTTTTGCTGTAATATCATAGTCATTTACACTGATTGAGACTAGTAGACTATTACAGCTTATATGCTGTCTTAACTTGACAGGTAGTGCTTGTTATATGTATTAATTTAATGAATACCTGGTTTTGCACAATCAAGGTGCATAGTTAGGATGCTCAGCACATATTGTACCATAGTAAAACACTGTGTGAATAGTGATGGAGGATACAAGAGGGTATTTGGGAGTGGAACTCAAATGGTAGTGGAACCGCGTAAGTGTTTTACCAGTTTTTGCTTTAACTTCATAACTGCTTTAATATCATAATATCAGTGTGTGTAAGTGTTAAGTTAATAGATGTTTGTTAAATGAAAAACTTCATTTCGATTGACGTGCATGTTCTGAGGATGAGCAGCGTATATTGTACTGTAGTAAAACACTGTGTGAATGCTGGTGTGGGGTACAAGATGGTATTTGGGAGTGGAACTAAACTAATAGTAGAACCACGTAAGTCTTCTCAAAAATTTTTACATTAACGTCATATTTAATTTCAGTTAGTGTGAATGTTTAATAGAAATTTGTTGACAGTAGAATTGCACTTCATGGTTGAGGTACATATTGTACTGTGGTAAAACACTGTGTGAATACTGGTGGTGCTTCCAAGCTCATCTTCGGTGAAGGAACGAGGCTCCTCATTTATACCAGTAAGTGTGTCGGTGTGTGTTGATCTTGTGAACATTTAATCCATCTTTTGACTCTATGTGTGGTAGGAATAGTAAATACAGTTGGTTTCTTAAAGCAGCACAACTGTGTATGAATTTATAAATGGCGTTTTTGGTACGAGAGGAAATTTGAAGGGTGTTTAGTGGAAAATGAGGAATATTCATATTTCCTGCATATGAGCACTGCTGTGTAAATGAGGTGAGGAAAATGTATGCAATTTCTGCATTATATCTGGAACTGATGGTTTCTGCTGCTTCTTCCAACACTGGCAGTTTTGTACTTTATCCGTTTATCGCAAGCTCTGGTGTGTTGTTCTCTGTTCCTCTGTTTTGCACTGTGTTAGGAGGGTATTTACTCTGACTGCGTGATAGTGGCATTGCAAAGTGCTTCCCCTGTTTTTACTGTAGTATCCTAAACCTGCTGACTGACATTGATAGATAGATGTTATATGTATTTAATACATGTTCACAATCATGTTGTAGAATCAGAGTATGGATGGGGGTGATCCCATATTGTACCACAGTGAAACACTGTGTGAATACTGGTAGTGCTGCAGGATACAAGCTGATATTTGGAAGTGGAACTAAAGTTATAGTGGAATCAAGTAAGTATTTTACCTGCAATATAATAATTTATACTATAAGTGAACCTTTAGCTGAGTCTGGGTCAATACATATTGTACCACAGCAAAACACTGTGTGAATACTGGTGGTTTTTCCAAGCTTGTATTTGGCAGTGGAACTAAACTCACTGTAGAATCACGTAAGTGTTTTTTAAATGTTTTTCCTGTAATAATATGAATAATGACATGGATCTCTGGCTGTAGTGAGGTATTGCAGTGACCGACTGTTATTACTGTTTGTGGTTTTTGCTGCTCCATCACACACTGTGTGAATAGTGGGACTGGAAATCGTAAGATTATATTTGCATCTGGAACAACGTTAACTGTGGAGAAAAGTAAGTTTGACTATAACTGGAGTTTTTCTGCATCCTCAGTTAGTTATTTTGGTTGAATAAAATGGGCATGTTTACTGGTTGAGATTAAGTTGATGGATAATTGTTATATCTATTGGTTGAATGTGGGTACATGTTCTATACATGGTCACTACATACTGAACTGCAGTAAAACACTGTGTGAATACTGGTAGTGGTGCTGCAGCATACAAGCTGATATTTGGGAGTGGAACTAAACTAATAGTGGCATCACGTAAGTCTTTTACCAGTTTTTACTTTAACATCATCATTTTAATCTCAATCAATAAAAATGTTTAATTTAATAGATATTTGTTGAAGTAAAAAAAATGTATTTCCTAGTTGGGGGTACATGTTGTGAGGATGGTCAGTACATATTGTGCTGCGGTAAAACACTGTGTGAATGCTGTGAACAAAATCATATTTGGGAGCGGAACTAAACTGATAGTGGCGTCACGTAAGTATTTTACCTGCTTTTGCTGTAGTATCCTAAACATACTGAGTGACTTTGACAGATAGTTGTTGTTTTATGTATTTAATAAGTGTCCAGCTGTGTGTAGAATTAGGGTATGGGTGAGGGTCTGTACATATTGTACCGCAGTAAAACACTGTGTAAATACTGGGAACAAGATAGTATTTGGCAGTGGAACAAAACTCACAGTGGAGTCAAGTAAGTCTGTCTTTACTTAGATATCATAAACATATATGTGGACAGAGATGAAATTCAAAGACAGTAGTTGTTACATATAATAAATGAGTGGAGCCCCCAGCTGAGTGTACAAACAGGGTACATAGTCAGTATATATTGTACTGCAGTAAAACACTGAATTCTGTTGGTGCTTCCAAACTCATATTTGACAGTGGAACTAAACTCACTATGGAAACATGCAAGTGTTTTTATATGTTTTCACTGTAATAATGTGAAAAATGACATGGAAATCTGGTTGTAGTGAGATATTAATATTGCAGTCGGTCATTATTGCTGTGTGTGGAGCTCATGGTTTCTGCTGCTCCATCAAACACTGTGTGAATTATGGAGGTGCTGGTGGGAAGATCATATTTGGATCTGGAACAACATTAACTGTGGAGAAAAGTAAGTTTGGTTAAAACTAGAATATTTCTGCATCCTCCTTTATCTGTTTACTTTGCTCAAGTACGAGGAACATGTTACTGAATGAGGTTAAATTAACAGATAATTGTTATATGTAGTAGATGAATGAGGATACATGTTGTGTACATGGTCAGTACATATTGTACTGCAGTAAAACACTGTGTGAATACTGGTGGAGTGAGAAAAGTCATATTTGGCAGTGGAACTAAATTGATAACAGCATCACGTAAGTGTTTTACCTCCTATAATGTCCTGAACAAACTAACTGACTTTGACACACAGTTGTTGTCCGGCTGTGTGTCGAATTGGTGTGGATGGGGGTCTGTACATACTGTAGTGTGGTGAAACACTGTGTGAATACTGGTGGTGGTTTGAAGCTCATATTTGGCAGTGGAACTAAACTCACTGTAGAACTAAGTAAGTGTTTTCCTACATTTTTACTGTAATAATGTGAAAAATGACATGGAAATCTGGTTGTAGTGAGATATTAATATTGCAGTCGGTTATTATTGCTGTGTGTGGAGCTCATGGTTTCTGCTGCTCCATCAAACACTGTGTGAATTATGGAAGTGCTGGTGGGAAGATCATATTTGGATCTGGAACAACATTAACTGTGGAGAAAAGTAAGTTTGGTTAAAACTAGAATATTTCTGCATCCTCCTTTATCTGTTTATGTTGCTCAAGTACGAGGAACATGTTACTGAATGAGGTTAAATTAACAGATAATTGTTATATGTAGTAGATGAATGAGGGTACATGTTGTGTACATGGTCAGTACATATTGTACCGCAGTAAAACACTGTGTGAATGCTGCTGGGGGAAACAAGATGGTATTTGGGAGTGGAACTAAACTAATAGTGGTGTCAGGTAAGTCTTTTGCCAGTTATTACTCTATCATCATCTTAATCTCAGTTAATTTAAATGTTGAATTTAATAGTTTGTTGAAGTAAAAAGCATTTCCTAGTTGTAGTATATTTTGTGAGTATGGTCAGTACATATTGTATCGCAGTAAAACACTGTGTGAATACTGCTGGAGTGAAAAAAGTCATATTTGGCAGTGGAACTAAATTGATAACAGCATCACGTAAGTGTTTTACCTCCTATAATGTCCTGAACAAACTAACTGACTTTGACACACAGTTGTTGTCCGGCTGTGTGTCGAATTGGTGTGGATGGGGGTCTGTACATACTGTAGTGTGGTGAAACACTGTGTGAATACTGGTGGTTTGAAGCTCATATTTGGCAGTGGAACAAAACTCACTGTGGAACCACGTAAGTGTTTTCATACTTTTTTTACTGTAATAATGTGAAAAATGACATGGAAATCTGGCTGTAGTGAGATATCTACATAGCAGTCGGTCATTATTAAGTTGCTTGAATGCCATGAACATGCTGTACACTGAGCTTATGTGAAATCAAAGAACTCGAGTGTAAAATCAGGGCGTGTTGCATGTTGCGTGGATGGTCAGTACATTTTGTACTGCAGTAAAACACTGTGTGAAAGATGGGTACAACATCATATTCGCCAGTGGCACCAAAGTCACAGTAGAGTCACGTAAGTGTTTTACCTGCTTTTACTGCAGTACCTTGAATATGTAGATTTAATTAACAGATCATTTTTTGAAGAAGAAACTCAGTTGTTTGAGTCTGAGGACGGTCAGTACTTATTGTGCCGTGATAAAAGACTGTGTGAATGCTGATGCCCTTTCCAAGTGTGTCTTTGGTGAAGGAACCCGGTTGCTCGTACACACCAGTAAGTGTGTTATTGTCTCCCAGGGTTGGTCATACAGACATTAATTTCATACTTTGATTTTAAGGTTTGTGGGACACTATGTAAGAAAGCAGAAATGTGGCCCTTGGCTGGGTGCTTCTCATACTCTACTGGTCATACTTTGTTTTTACTCAAAACACACTTTAATGTTATTACTATGTTACAACTATATTGCAGTTATTCATTAGGCTTGAAGAATAAACATTTGTCTAGTGAATAAACAAATGTGTGCTGCGATCTTCACATTTGCAGGACATATGAACATATGTTTATTGAAAATTTTTTTACAGGAAGGTTAAGAGGATGAGGAAGTCGCAGACGTGTTTCGTTGTTCATACATGAACTGATAGGTTTTATAACATCTTAGGTTTTAAGAGGTTAGTTAGATACTGAGTACAATAATATCTAATATGAATAAACATAGAAGTTGTCACCAAAGTAGCAGAATTTGTCTTCATGTGTTTTTGTATGGTCCAGTAACAGTGTGTGAATGACTATGGTGCCAAGAAGCTCATTTTTGGCTCCGGCACGAAGCTGGTTGTTCTCAGTAGTAAGTACAAGAACATTAATTGATCATGAATTGAAATTAATTCATTTAAATGATTCAAACTGTTTTTTACAGCCACTCTTTGCATAGTTAGGAAGGACGGCAGGAGAGATGGAGGCTAAGTATGTAGTTCATGGCTGAATGGTTGTAGGGTTAAATCCCATTTTAATAGAATATGCAGTGTAGGTTCCTCTGAGCTCGTGGTCTTGCAGGAGATGCGAGGGATGAAACATGGCCAGGGCAGCTCTTTGGCAGCCATAGTTGAACATTAATAAATGTTTCCCATTAATGTAGGATATTTTGCTCTCAGTAGCTGCTGAATGTGTGGTGTGAGGTGTGTGTGTGAAGTGTGTGTTTGTCCTCCCAGTGCAGTGGTAGTTTGTGTACAGCTGTAAACCACTGTGGAAGGATGGTTATGGAAACAAGCTCATATTTGGATCTGGAACATCTTTGCATGTTCAAGCCAGTGAGTATGACAGGGGACACTTCTCTTACAGACTGTTGTTACCGTTTTCCAGCTATATATTTCAGTTGTATATTTGACATACTGAGGACGTACAGAAATGTCAGATCTGGTGGCTTCTGTGTCACCTAATGTGTGATGAGGAACTCATTCTGTAGTATAATCTGGTCATTTTCCAGACATCCCCCCCCTAAAATCTTATAAACCCCCGTTATGATGCTGTGTGGTAATTGACCTGGTTTGTACCAGTGTGTGAATGATGCTGCTGGTGGATATAAGCTCATATTTGGCAATGGAACTAAACTGGTTGTGGAACCGCGTAAGTGTTTTCCTAAATTTTTGCTGTAATGATGGGAATAATTACATGTAAAGGTGGCTGTAAAGAGATATTAATATTGTAGTCGGTCATTATTACTCTGCGTGGAGCTCATGGTTTCTGTTGCTCCGTCTAACACTGTGTGAATGCAAGGAGTGGTGTTGACAAGCTTATATTTGGATCTGGGACAAAGTTAACTGTGGAAAAGAGTAAGTTTGGCTATACCTGATTTTTTAATGTCTCTATTTGAAAACATCAAATTTATCAAACCTTATAATATTTTCAGTGTGTTTATCTCATGTATGCAGATGGTGAAAGATTATTTTTCTGTTGCTGCTGTTTAGGCAATACTGAAGTATAGATTATGTGTGAAATAAGTACTTTCTGAGAATAATCCAGTAAAGCTGAAGATTCATATGAAACATTTAGGTTACTAACATATCAAAATTGTATTTTGATAATAGTGTAAATCAGTAATTTCCTGACATTATTTCTCCAAAGCTGCACATGATGTGTTGGTATTTGTCCTGGGTTATACCGGGGTGTGAATGATATAGGATACAAGATCATATTTGGCAGTGGAACTAAACTGGTTGTGGAACCACGTAAGTTGTTTTCATGTGTTTTTACTGTAATAATGTGAATAATGCCATGAACGTCTGGTTGTAGTGAGATATTAATATTGCAGTCGGTCATTATTACTATGTGTGGAGCTCATGGTTTCTGCTGCTCCATCAAATACTGTGTGACTGGAGGGGCTGCTGTCGACAAACTCATTTTTGCATCTGGAACAAAGTTAACTGTGCAAAAAAGTAAGTTTGGCTGTAATTGTTTTTTAGGGTTTTTATTTAACTTTGTTTAGGATAAGATGTATGATTTACATCAATAATAATTTGCTCCTATAATAATTTGCATACGGTCATCCTACCTGAATGTGCAGAATATTGTACACTGCTGCTCTGTTACTGTCCCTGATACGGTGTTGTGTAGATTCTGTGAGGAATGAGTGTTTCTGTGGGTCACACTGTTGCTCATGCTGGTGGTGGGCAGCCAGGCTCATAAAAATAACCAGGTAGAGCTGAGGATTCTTGTGGTACATTTTATATTGGTACCATGTCATAACTGCACTAATGATACTCTGTTGTGCTCATTTCCTAACTGTTTCCCCACTATTTACTCTGATCATGGAGTCAGTCCTGTATATGTGGTATTTGACCTAGTTTGTACCGTGGTGTGAATGCTGGTGCAAACAAGATCATATTTGGCAGTGGAACTAAAGTGAGAGTTGAGTCTCGTGAGTATTTTCCATTTTTATCTGTGAAAAGATGTTAAGTTATATACAAATTTAGAACGATAATGACATTTTATTGTAGCAGTTAGTTATTACTACTGTGTAGAGCTCATGGTTTCTGCTGCACTATCAAACACTGTGTGAGTTATGGAGGTGGAAAGTTCACATTTGGATCTGGAACATCTCTGGTTGTTCTTTCCAGTAAGTATAACTGCTTAAAATGCTTAAAATACACGATTGATTAGACATATACGCATAAAAACGGCATTTAAAGGCCTTTAAAAAGATTGACAGTACTTTAAGACCATTATGGAACTCACCTGGTTCTGTACACAACCTTTAATTTAACAGTGTGGTTATTGACATGGTCTGTTGCTCTGTGGGACTACTCTTGGGGGGGACAAGATCTTATTTGGGACTGGAACTCGGCTGCTGGTGGGGTCACGTAAGTCTTTTCATGTTTCTATATCAGTGGCATAAAGAATACTATTTGTTCATGTCCCACAAGGCCTTTTTAATAACATATTACGGCTTTTTGATAATGTAGTTTCAGCAGATGACGCAGAGAATTGAATACTATGAAGTTTCACGCTGGCCTTGTATGCAATAAAGTGTAAAAGACAGAAGGTTCATAGTCTTGCAAACTGCTGCAGAGTTTCTGTCTCCATCGGGAGTTTCTGTTGGGCTTGTGCGCACTGTGTGAATTATGGATCATCTGGGAAGATCACATTTGGTTCTGGAACCAAGTTAACTGTAGAAAAGCGTAAGTTTGGAAAACAGGTTAAATTTTTAATGAATATTTGCATTTCGGATTAAATTGCCAAGTCCGGCAATAATTTTCATGCTGTCATCCCACTTGAATGTCAAGATTATTACAGTGCTGTTCCTTTACTGTCCCTGATATGGTGTTGATGTGTAGATTCTGTGTGAAATGAGTTTTTCTGAGGGTCTCTCTGTTGAGCTCATGCAGGTGATGGACAGACAGGCTCATAACAATAATCAGGTAGAATGTGTATAATGCATAGATAGTAAGGTGGGCATTTCCTGACTTTATTTCCCTGTTATTTACTCAAATGTTGGAGTCAGTTCTGTATGTGTGGTATTTGACTTGATTTGTACCGTGGTGTGTATCAATATAGTGCTGGAGACAAGCTTATATTTGGCAATGGAACTAAACTCTCTGTTGAATCACGTAAGTGTATTCAAATGTTTTTACTGAAATTGTCATTAATAATTAGTAATGGAAAGAGATAACAATAGCAGTAGTAATAATGGAATGAAATATTATACCCTGGGCTTTATTACTGTGTGTGGAGCCCATGGTTTCTGCTGCACTATCAAACACTGTGTGAGTTATGGAGGTGGAAACAACAAGATCACATCTGGATCCGGAACATCTCTGGTTGTTCAGTCCAGTGAGTATAACGTGGCTCAAAATATGCATTTTGTTATACATATAGATAAAAATATTTAGAAGACTCAGAAGCGTAAATGACTGTAAGAACCTAGTTGTTCAGTCCCACCAGGTATCTGTTAAGAGTTCTGGTTTAATGGAAACAACACAAGTCCCGAATGATAAATTACAAACTATATTAACAATTTCTGCGACAATAATTGGAGGCCAAACTGTATTGTTTAAAGTGACCCTCTATAGAGTGTATGAAATAAGTGTGTTGAAACGCAGTGTTTGTGTAGTTGGGTTGAACACTGCTAGTAAGCGGTTCTGGCTATGCACTCATTTTTGTGTCTGGATCTGCTATGCTTGCTCAGTCCACTGAGTATGAAACCACTGAGACCTCTGCATCATCACTGTGTGATGTTCTCCATATTTCAATTTTTCAGTTTTAGTTATGGAGGGGCTCTGAGCCTGTGTTAGTGTCACACTGCTTGGGTTTTGGGGCTACTAGGGAGCTCACCTGGTTTTGTACACCAAAATTACTGTACCAGTGTGGTAGTTTACATGGCCTGCAGCTCTGTGGGACTGCTTGGGGGGGAACTATTTGGCACTGGAGGTCAGCTGCTAGTTGGGTTGTGTAACTCTTTTCTTGTTTCTGCATCAGTGGCTTAAAGAACACTGCCAATTTGTACATGTCACTGTTGGCTTCTTTAACAACATTTAGTTTCAACAGATGAGGTAGTGAAGTCAGTACTGTAGAACTGGTCAATGTGCTGCTTACGTGATATTATAAAACCTGTTGTGGAGTTTCTGTATTCAAGGGGGGTTTCTGTTGGGCTTGTGAGCACTGTGTGACTTATGGAGCTTCTGACAAGATCATATTTGGGTCTGGAACCAAGTTAACTGTGGAAACGCGTAAGTTTGGCCATAAATGCTTTTTTAACAACTTAAAGTAAAGTAATTAAAATAAATTCTACACCATTTTGCATGCAGCTGTCCCACTTGAACATTATTGACCTTATTGAAGATTATTACATTCTACTGCTCTATTGCTGTCCCTGGTACAGTGTAGATGTGTAGATTCTATGTGAAATGAGTGTTTCTGAGGGTCACACTGCTGAGCTCGTGGGTGATGGACACTCAGGGTATTTTGTACTGCAGTATAACACTGTGTGAATGCTGGTGGTGCTGATAGAAGAATAATTTTTGGCTCGGGAACAAAGCTGATAGTTGGACACAGTAAGTATGATGTTGTTTTGATTATGAAGTTTAGATGATTCTTTCTGTCTGTTACTGGATCCAGTCGTGTAGCTGTCATGGTCACAATCACTGTCATGGACCTGCAGGCTGAGAGGGTCAGAAAGAACAGCAGTAAAACACTTAAAATGAACTATTATAATTAAATAAACAGATTTATTATTGGGTGAAATTTTGGACTACTTTGTCTAAAGAGCAGTAATATTTCTGGGCTTCACATTGTTGACCTGATGCTGGTGGCGGACAGTCAGGCTCCTAACAATAATCAGGGGGAAGCGAGTTCTTTTATAGACCATTTTAGATTCTTACAATACTAATAAAATTTGTAATGTGGTCATATCCTGACTGATTCCCACAAACATTGATGAATAACTTTGGTAATGGAGTCAATGGAGTATGTGTGGTATTTGACCTGGTTTGTATCGCAGTGTGAATACTGGTACAGACAAGATCATATTTGGCAGTGGAACTAAACTGTTTGTGGAACCAAGTAAGTGTTTTCCTACGTTTTTACTGTAATGATGTGAAAAATGACATGGAAATCTGGCTGTAGTGAGATATTAATATTGCAGTTGAACATTATTACTGTGTGTGGAGCTCATGGTTTCTGCTGCTCCATCAAACACTGTGTGAATAATAGAGGTGCTGGTGACAAGATCATATTTGGATCTGGAACAACATTAACTGTGGAGAAAAGTAAGTTTGGTTATAACTAGAATATTTCTGCCTCCTCCTTTATCTGTTTATGTTGCTCAAGTACGAGGAACATGTTACTGAATGAGGTTAAATTAACAGATAATTGTTATAAATATTAGATGAATGATGTTACATGTTGTGTACCAGGTCAGTACATATTGTACCGCAGTAAAACACTGTGTGAATGCTGGTGGGGGAAGCAAGATGGTATTTGGGAGTGGAACTAAACTAATAGTGGTGTCAGGTAAGTCTTTTGCCAGTTATTACTCTATCATCATCTTAATCTCAGTTAATATAAATGTTGATTTTATATTCACAAATTCACAGTGGAAAGGCGTAAGTTTGGCAAAGAGTTTTTTTTAATGCTTATTGTTTTTTAGCCCAAGTTATAAAATAAGGTCGAATAAGGTGTATAATAATTTGCATGCAGTCATCCCACTTAAACATGCAGATTATTACACACTTCTGTTCTTTTATTGTCCCTGATACGGTGTTGATATTTTGATTCTGTGTGACATGAGTGTTTGTGAGGGTCATACTGTTGAGCTCATGTGGGTGATGGACAGTTAGGGCCACAACAATAGTCAGGAAGAACTGAGATACGTTTATATACATTATAAATATAGTACGTTTTAGATTGTTGCCATATAATTACTAATGTACTTCTGTGTTTTGGTTGTTTTCTGACCTGATGATAGACTCTCCTGTATGTGTGGTATTTGACCTGGTTTGTACCATGGTGTGTATAATAATGCTGGAAACAAGATCATATTTGGCAGTGGGACTAAACTTTCTGTGGAACCACGTAAGTGTTGTTACTTGCTTGTACTGTAATGACATAAATAATAGTTTTTAATAATGGAATGAGATGTCAATACAGAAATTGGTTATTATTTAGTGTGTGGAAGTTCTCATGGTTTCTACTGCTCCGTCAAACACTGTGTGAACACTGGTGGGGCTGGAAACTATAAGCTCACGTTTGGGTCTGGAACCAAGTTGACTGTTGAAAACCGTAAGTTTGGTCAAAGTTGCTGTTTCTGTTCTTATGACAAAATAATTTTCCTTCATGTGCATTGCCTCGATAAATTATTATTGGTATAGTTATTATGTGACCCCACATGGTGCAGTTTGAAGGACATTCCTCAGGCTCACTGTCCACAGTGAAAATAGTATGTATGATGACACATGTACCATGCCGTATGGTCCTGTACTACCCTGAAACACAGTGGACTTCGGAAGGTCAGGTTTGGTGAAGGAACTTTTCTTTTGTACCTTGTTCTTTTGTTCTATAAGTAAGTTATAAGAAGCCGCTGAAAAAGGTTGAGGATCATATGTTCTGTTTTATGACAAACAGTGTTCTGGATCTCCCTTGGGCTCTAGTCCAGCTTCTGTGGAGGGTCTTCTAGTCTTTATCGCAGTTGAGGAAAGACTACCATGATTTACACTGGTCACATGCAGTATTTGTCATGGCTTGAACCCCTGTGTGAATACTGGCGGAGTGAACAAGATTATATTTGGGAATGGAACTCGGTTGGCAGTCGAGTCACGTAAGTGTGTCCATGTGTTTGTAGTGTGAACTCAGTGTGTCCATTCAGACATGTGGACATGAGTGGACATTAATGTAGATTAATGGAGATGTACTGAAATATGATCGGAGGACATCTGAGGAGTGGACTCTGAGTTGCGGTGGGGAGAGATTGGTGTCATGAGGAATGTCCTCTGCAGAGGATGGTACAGCGTCAGGGGTCCTGATGGTTTTTCCATGTTAGAATGTTTGGACATTCTGGGTCTTTGGATTTGGGAGGGGGGCCATGCATGTTCTGACCATATTTCTACATCTGTATTTTTCTAGTATTTAGTAATATAGATGTTTATTTATTAACAAGAAGAATCAGCTGATAATCAGCTAATAGTGTTTTAACTTATTATATGTCAATTTATCCCCACAAAGAGTTATTTTTGAATAACTGATGCTGTGTTTGTCTTGTATGTATGGTATTTGATCTGGTTTGTACCATGGTGTGTATAATAATGCTGGTTACAAGATGATATTTGGAAAAGGAACTGAACTATTTGTGGAATCAAGTGAGTATTTTTCTTATGTTTTTACTGAATTCAGATTAACAGCAGTATGTAATGTGGCAGGAATGAGATATTAATGGAGAACGTGTGTGTGTGTGTGTGTGTGTGTGGAGCTCATGGTTTCTGCTGCTGCATCAAATACTGTGTGACTACTGGGAGTGGTGTTAACAAGATCATATTTGGATCGGGAACAAAGTTAACTGTGGAAAAACGTAAGTTTGGCCCAAACTGGAATTTTTAAATATTTAATATTTATATAACATAAAATAATCCAACTGATGAAATTATGCGATGCTGTAGATGCAGTGGTATCACAGAAATATGCAGGTTGTTGGCCGCTGCTCTATTACTGTCCCAGACATGGTGTTGATGTGTAGATTCTGTGTGAAATGAGTGTTTCTCAGGGTCACTGTTGAGCTCATGCAGGTGATGGAGAGCCAGAGTATTTTGTACCGTGGTATTGCACAGTGTGAATGCTGGTGGAAGAATGGTTTTTGGCTCTGGTATGAAGCTGATAGTTGAACACAGTAAGTATGATGATTTATTGATTATGATTATAACTATTTTATTTGTCTTTGTCACAGTGCTGCAGCATGAAGGGGTCAGAAAGAACGGCAGCAAAACACTAAAGATGAATGAAAATGAACTGTTGTAATTAAAACACAGATTTGTGTTTTGTAAAAAGACACACATAAATAGATCTGTATTTGCTCATATCTGCATGTGTGTTGATGATAATGGACCTGAGGTGTGTGGAGCTGGTTGGTGGATGTTTGGTGATATTTGTCACTGACTGCCCTTTGTTTGTGGTCTTTGAGACAGTTTGGACTGTGGTATTAATGATTACCATGGAAACCATATCACTTTTGAATCTGGGGTGAATGGGACAACACAGAGGGCTTTCTGGACAGTTCAGATATGCACGGAGTGTTAGATAATTTTTCCATGTCTATATTCCAGATATGAGGCGGTACGGAACTGATCTGATGGCTGCTGTGACAGTTAATAAGATTAATAAAATGTCATATAAAACTCCTTATTTTAGACTGTATAAACATAATAGTTATACTAATAATGTACATTTATTGTTTACCCAAAAATCTTATGAACACCCATTACGATGCCATGTGGTATTTGACCTGGTTTGTACTGCGGTGTGAATGATGTTGGAAACAGGATCATATTTGGCAGCGGAGTTAGACTGGTGGTGGAACCGCGTAAGTATTTTTATTTGTTTTTACTGTAGTCATATGAATAATTATATGTGGCTAAAATTAAGTATTAATTGCGGCGGAACTGGTCCTTATTACTGTTTGTGGAGCTCATGGTTTCCGCTGCTCCATCAAGCACTGTGTGACTGGTGGGGCTGGAAATTTGAAGCTCATATTTGGATCTGGAACAAATTTAATTGTGGAAAAGCGTAAGTTTGGTCAAAATTTGAACTTTTCTACACACCTATTTATTTATTTGTTTTGTTTGTGTGTTTGTTGGTAAAATACAACGGAGTTCTATAATTCTATAATGATGTGTATGCAGCTGTCCCACTTGAACATGCAGAGATTATTACACTACTGCTCTGTTACTGGGCCTGACACAGTGATGATGTGTAGATTCTGTGAGTGTTTTTTGAGGGTCTCACTGCTGAGCTCATGTGGGTGATGGACGCTCAGGGTATTTTGCACTGTAGTATAACACTGTGTGAATACTGGGGGTGGTGCTGGAAGAATAGTTTTTGGCTCGGGTACAAAACTGATAGTTGAACACGGTAAGTATGATGTTTTTTTTGATTATGAAGTTCAGATGATTCTTTCTGACTGTTACTGGACCCAGTTGTACAGCGGTCATTGTCATGGTCACGGAATTGCCGGCTGAGAGGGTCAGAAAGAACAGCAGCAGCAAAACATGAACTATTGTAGTAAAATACACAGTGGGTGAAATATTTTGAGCTTCTTTGTCTAAAGAACACTTTAATATTTCATTGCTTTCAAAGCAAGAATCCTTTTTACAAGAAACAAATGTGTCTGTTTACTCATTACACATTACTATGTATTTAGCAATGTCTGCGTGTGTGGACATTATTGGACCTGAGCTGTGTGTGGAGCTGGTAGGACAATTTTCTGGTAACATTCCTTATTCTTTGTCCTGTGAGGCTCTTTATGAACAACTCTGATCACGCTGTCTGTCTTGTGTCTGTGTGCTGTTTGACATGTTTTTGGGCTGCTGGATTCAACCCCTATGTGTAAACTGGGGACATCCGTTTATGTTTGGGGCAGTGATTGTAACTCCCTGGTAGTTTTTCTGAGAAGTGTCATATTTATTCCCTTTGTATTCCAATGATGTTTGTGGTGTGTGTTTTTGATATGACTCGCATCGCAGTGTGAATACTGGTGGATACAAACTCGTATTTGGCAGTGGAACTAAATTGGTTGTGGAATCACGTAAGTTTTTTCAGCAGTTTCTGCACTAATGATGTGAATATTTACATGTAAATGTGGCCGTAATGAGGTATTAATGGAGAACAGGTCATTATTATTGTGTATGTGAAGCTCATGGTTTCTGCTGCTCCATCAAACACTGTGTGACTACTGGGAGTGGAAATTACAAGCTCATATTTGGAGAAGGAACAAAGTTAACTGTAGAAAAACGTAAGTGTGGCCATAATTACAATTTTTTTACACATATTTAAGAATTAAGTAATTGGGCTAAATTCTACAATAATTCGCAGGCAGGTGTCCCACTTGAAGATGCAGATTTAATATTACAGTGTTATTACTGTCCCTGATGTGGTGTTGATGTGTAGATTCTGTGAGAAATGAGTGTTTCTGAGGGTCACACGTTTGAGCTCGTGCTGGTGGTGGACAGCCGGGGTATTTTGTACTGCGGTGTCACACTGTGTGAATACTGGAACTGCTGGAAATTATAAACTCATATTTGGAGAAGGAACAAAGTTAACTGTGGAAAAGAGTAAGTTTGCCTAACTTTGTCATTTTGCTACATGGTGATTGGTAGGAGAGTATTTTGTACCGCGGTATCATACTGTGTGAATGCTGGGAATTTAAACAAGCTCATCTTCGGCGGAGGAACTCGTCTCTCCATTTACACCAGTGAGTCCCAGGACATGTTCAGCCAGTATTAAATATAGTCTATAGTTTATTAAATATACTGTGCTCGAAAGTCATCTGCTTTGCTCACGGAGTGTGTATTGTGAAGTTGTGTGTGTCTGTGTGTGTGTGTGTGTGTGTGTGTGTGTGTGTGTGTGTGTGTGTGTGTGTGTGTGTGTGTGTTGAACTCAGCTGTATTTTTGGCTTCAGTTACTGGGGGGCACAGAGTTTTTCTTCAGTAATTTATTTAGTATTTTAAAGCAAGTGTAATGAGGTAAAGTTAAAACATTTAGTTTTTCAAAGAAAATGAATTGTGGTAATAATAATGTACATGATCTTATTTGAAAGTGCTTAGATTTGAGAGAAAAACATGCTGCTGCTGGACAGTCAGTTCAAAAGTGTTTTATTCCTGGGGGCTACTGGTCAGTTTTGGTGGATTTGGACAGTGTGTCTTGCAAGTTTGGAAGTGGCTCAATTCGACAATCTTGCTACAAAGACATCACATCCCTGTTGGAAAAATAATTGTTTTCATTAAAAGATTTTGCCTCACGGGGTCTAGTGAAGGATTATGATGGTACCTGCAGTGGGTCTGTGCTCTCACATATAAAGAACCCTGAAACTGGTGGACATGGGGTTTAAACCCTGTCTCGTAGCACTGTGTGAACACTGGTGTTGCTGGAAGGATTCTTTTTGGCAAAGGGACACAACTCACAGTCCAGCACCGTAAGTATAAGGTGTTTCTCATTATTGTGGCATCGAGGTCCTTGTCTACAACAGTTACAGTGATTTTTATTGGTATTGTTTTAGTTAGATATACTGTCTTGCAAATGGTCAAAATTATGAGTTGTTTAAGCATCATTGACTAAGAAACGTTAATAATGACGTGACGGAAAAGTGTTGTGATGGGCAGCATATGGCTAATATGTGGTCACGGACAATATATAGAGTGTGTATAGTGTGCTGGAGTGTATCACTGTGTGAACACTGGCTATGGAAAGTTCGTGTTTGGTGGAGGAACTCGACTTTTCATACAGACAAGTAAGTATGGTTATCCTTCTCAGTTACCGAACATACTATTTATTTCACCATTTTTGCTCGGATACAAAGTCTCTAATATTTCAATTTGTCCGTGTGTGTGTGTGTGTGTGTGTGTGTGTGTGTGTGTGTGTGTGTGTACAAATGAGTGAGTGATACATAAGGTCATCATGTTGTTTGTACTTTTGTCCTCAGTGCATGAGGCAGGTTGTCCCGTGTGTGGAATATGAATCCATATTTGCCCCAGAGCCACTGTAACTGCTCAGAGAGAGACATTAACATTCTGTCCCATATCCCTGTGCAGGAACTCCTGGTGACATGACCGTGTTTGGTCCAGGTACATGACTCACGGTCCAACAGAGTCAGTTATGTGACATCGTACTTATGTAGTCCAAGTTTTGATGAAGACCAAAGACGACCATTAATCTGAACATCTGTCTGGAGGTCATAGGTGTCCTCTTTGTGTGCATTATTTTGTGCTCAGTGGTGTGTGTGTGTGTGTGTGAGGTGTGTGTATCAGTGTTTCCAGTGCAGTGGCAGTTTGTGTACAGTTATGAACCACTGTGGATGAACAATTTTGGAAACAAGCTCATATTTGGATCTGGCACATCTCTGCGTGTTCAGGCCAGTGAGTATGACACCACAGGGGGTCCCCAGGGGGTCACTTCTGGTATAGAATCTCATTACAAACTGCATTCCAGTTACATATATATTTAAGTTGTATATTTCAGTTATGAGGAGGTATAGAACTGAGAGATCTTGTGGCTTTTGTAGGAAAAGCTGACCAAATTTGTAATATGATGATGAATCTGTCCTGTATGTGTGATATTTGACTTGGTTTGTACCACGGTGTGAATGATGGATGGAGGATCATATTTGGCAGTGGAACTAAACTGGCTGTGGAACCACGTAAGTGTTTTCATATGTTTTTACTGTAATAATGTGAACAATAACATGGCCATCTGGTTGTAGTGAGATATTAATATTGCAGTCGGTCATTATTGCTGTGTGTGGAGCTCATGGTTTTTGCTGCTCCATCAAACGCTGTGTGACTGGTGGGACTGGAAACTACAGGATTGTGTTTGGATCTGGAACAAAGTTAACTGTGGAAAAGAGTAAGTTTGCCCAATATATATTTTGCCTAAAATGTCTAAATGATAAAATGCAAGAATAATTTGCATGCAGTTGTCTGACTTTAATATGCAGATGATCAGTAAATGTTTTCCATTAATTTTTAAAGTGAGGATGTAAATAATGATGGACATTTGGCTGTGATGAGATTTTAATAGAGCCACCCAGTGTCACTGCTGTATGAAGCTGATGGTTTCTGCTGCACCTTCAAACACTGTGTGAATGTTGGTGGAAACAAGATCATATTTGGATCTGGTACCAAGTTAATAGTGGAAAAACGTAAGTTTGATCGTAATTGTATTTCTTAACATCTATATTTAACGTAAAGCAATTCAGCAGTATTGTATGACAGTTTGCTTGCAGTCGCCCCACTTAAACGTACAGATTATTACACTCTGCTGCTCTGTTACTGTCCCTGTATGTGTAGATTCTGTGTCAAATGAGTCTTTTTGAGGGTCACTCTGAGCTCATGCTGGTGATGGACACTCTGGGTCATAACAGTAATCAGAGCTCAGAATGTATATAATACGTGTTAGACTGTAAAGTGGACGTTTCCTGACTGTATTTCCCCATTATTTACTCTGATGCTGGACTCAGTTCTGTATGGGTGGTATTTGACCTGGTTTGTACCACAGTGTGAACACTAATAGTGGATACAAACTCATATTTGGCAGTGGAACTAAACTGTCTGTTGAATCACGTAAGTGTTTTCATATATTTTTACTGTAATGATGTAAGTAATTGTTATAATGAACTGAAATATTAATGCAGAACCAGGTGGGGAAATAGGGCAGAGAACTGAAGGATCTGGTGGCTTCTGAACAATTGGCTCAGTCTGTAAAATTGTATAATCTGCTTATTTTGCAAATATTTCCCCCAACATTATAAATACCTGGTTATGGTGCATTTTGTCCTGTATGTGTGGTATTTGACCTGGTTTGCACTACAGTGTGAATGATTATAGTGGTACAAACAAGATCATATTTGGTGGTGGAACTAAACTCAACGTGGAACCACGTAAGTGTTTTCATATGTTTTTACTGTAATGGTGGACAGTTGGATGTAGTAAAATATTAATATTACAGTTGGTCATTATTATTTTGTGTGGAGCTCATAGTTTCCGCTGCTCCATCTAACACTGTGTGAATAGAGGGATTGCTGTCAACAAGCTCATATTTGGATTTGGAACAAGATTAACTGTAGAAAAGAGTAAGTTTGCCCATTAATTTTTTTCTTTTCCACTATGGATAAGTTTTTGCAATTTTGATGTATTTTCCCCTTAAACACTGTAGCTCTGTTAATATCTCATTACAGCCAAATGCTTGTCATTTTATATATACATATATGTATAAAATGTATATAATATATAATATGCTGCACTATTTACATAATTTCTGTTCCTCCCTCATAATGACCAAGTGCCTTAATATTTCAACAACCATTAACATCTCTGTTTTTCAAAATAAATATATAATATATATATGTATGAAATGACGAACATAGATAATAACAGAGCTACATAGTGTTTAAGGGGAAAATACATCAAAACTGCAAAAACTTATCCATTTGGATGTGTTTGTGAGACTTAATTATGCAGATGGTGACACATTGTACAAATAAGAGTGTAATTTGTTCATTTACTAATATTATTTCCCCAAAACTGCTGAGGATGAGTGTGTCCTGTATGTGTGGTATTTGATCTGGTTTGTACCGTGGTGTGAATAGTTATACTGGAAACAAGCTCTTATTTGGCAGGGGAACTAAACTCTTTGTGGAACCACGTAAGTGTTTTCATACATTTTTACTATAATAATGTAAATATTAGTGTGGAATTATGGTGTAACAAGATATTAATGGGGAAGTTGCCCATTACTGTGTGTTTATGGAGTTTCTGCTGCTCCGTCAATCACTGTGTGAACACGGATGGGACTGGAACTTACAAGCTCACTTTTGGATCTGGAACATCTCTGGTTGTTCAGCCTAGTGAGTATATATAAAAATTTCCATTTCATAAAACATATATCTATAACATTTAAGTGAGACAGTGGTGTTAATGGTTGTTGGAAGAAATATTAATAAGGCACTTGGTCATTATGAGGGAGGAGTAGAGATTTTCTAAATAGTGCAGCGGTCGGTGCAGAATATTGTTTTGTTATCAGTAACTCATAATAAAGTGCATTTAAGGGACAGCAGTTATTTGGGGGTGAAGGTGACATTCAGATGTGAAATATAGTGGAAAGCTGTGAGGGATGGAACTAGGAAACACTTTTGTGTTGAGTTTCGTGGCTGTTCATTGCTGCTTTCTGCTCTTGGTCACAAATTATGATATTCTTTTGTGATATTTTGCAGAATTCAGTACATTCAGTGTTACAGACCAGGTACTAGGGTGATAGGGTTAGGGTGATACCTTGAATTGACCTGCAAACATTAAAAGTAGTAGGAAATGAGTAAATTCACTAATATAAGTTATGAATCCATCCCTGAGCAGGAGAGTTAATATGAATGTGGTGTAGTGTGTGTGTGAAGTGTGTGGAGCTCTAGGTTTCTGCTGTTCCATCCAGCACGGTGTGAATCCACAGATGGGAACTTATAAACTTCTATTTGGACATGGGACAAAGTTAATTGTGGAAAGACGTAAGTTTGGCCGTATTTTCTGTATTTGTGTGTCTCTTTGCTACAAAACCGTAGCTCATATTTTGTATTTTTGTTTTTGGTGTGAACAAGTTTAGGATGAGGTGAAGTGGTCATTTCATCGGTACATATGTACCAGATTGTGTTTTTTTTTTTTTGATCACGGTTGTGTTATTTATTCCCAGCCAGATATTAGTAATATGTGTAAATACATTATTAGAGTGTAGACGAGGATTCATTGTGTTAAACCTCCATGCCTGGGCAGAGCACTGGAGTTGTGGGGTTTAGTCCCTGCCCTGTAACACTGTGTGAATGGTGCTGATAGAAGAATAATTTTTGCTTTGGGCACCAAACTGATGGTCGAACACAGTAAGTACCACATTTTGAAAATCTTGTGTTTGTGATAATAATGGGACGGCTTGTATGTGGCAGGAGGAGGTGTTTTAGTTTGGAGAATCAACTTTGGTTCAAATACCAGGCAAGGCAGTACAGTTTTCACACCTGGTGGAGTTTAAAATAAATTAATTCTGTGAACAAATAGCTCTATTAAAATATAAACTGCACGCTCTGCCAGGTGTTTTCACTAAATGTCTCCAGTGACATTTATTTAATAAAATGTCACTGAATTCAATCATGCCGTAATGAAGATGGGCATTGTGAGGCAATATGGGTGTGAACCTCCATGTTGTACTGATAAACAAACCACCAGTTACTACCATTTAATAAGTTCTGTGGTTTTATACATTGTGTACCATGAATACAGCAGTTAACAATGGGGGTGTGTTTTAGTGTGGTGTTTTCACACAGTGTGAAAGGTCAAAGTGCTGTTAATCCACTTCTCTTTGGGACTGGAACCAAACTGCTCCTGGAGTCCAGTGAGTCCTTTATGTGCCTCTAGCTATGATGATCAGTTTTGTAAATGTGAATATGAAAATGTAATGTGTGTCTTTGGTTGTGGGTTTAATGTACATACTACCCTCATACATGTCAAGTTACAGGGGGGTGCGTGGGGTCTTTGGACTCCTGTGGTATTTGCTGTGGCCTGTAGCTGTGTGTGACTACTGGGGGGTACAATAAGATCATATTTGGCAGTGGAACTAAATTGACAGTGGAAGCACGTAAGTAATTTTTTCTTATTAAAGTTTTTACTTTAATAGTGTAATATCAGTATAAATTGTAGGGATTTCAGTTATCCTGTATTTGTGTGCTGCATATATATATAAAAAAAAAAAAAACCACTAATGAATAACAGAAGAAGTTCTGTCGTGTATTTGGGGCTGCTGGTTTCTGCTGCTTCATGCAACACTGTGTGAATCAACAGACTGGTTCTTGGAAGATCATATTTGGAGGAGGAACTAAACTAACTGTGGAACAGCGTAAGTCTGCCACATTCTACATATTTGTGCGTTTGTGCTTATAATGAAGCTGATGGGTATAATTTTATCTGGTAGTTTTATACATTTTCCTTGTCTAATCATTTTCTGAGATGTTGGGTGTCAGATGAATTCAGGATGGCGGGGACATTTATTACTCTGTATTACCCTGTTTTATGCTATAGTAGCAGAGTATTTCCACATGAAGGCTGTGTGTTTATGTCCACAAGTGTGTGATGGGTAAAGCCACGTGTGGCTGTGTGCTGTCAGGACTTTGGGGTTCACACACGGACCTCTGACACTATGTGAACACGGGTTAATGGTCATATTTGGTAGTGGTGCTAAACTGGTAGTGGTGTTACATAAGTGGTTTACCTGCTTTGCTGTAATATCACAAACACTTAGTGTTAGACAACAATAAGCACCAAGTTCTATGTAGAATCAAAACGGGTGCTCTGAGAATGGTCAGTACATATTGTACCATAGTAAAACACTGTGTGAATGCTGCATCCAAGTTCATATTTGGCAGTGGAACTAAAGTGACAGTGGAGCCGCGTAAGTGTTTTTACCTTAATGTTTATAATTCTTTATACTGACTCAGATTAGTAGGTAACTGTTGTTATATGTAATAAATTATCTCTAAGTTGTGTGTTGAACCAGGGTACATGTTGTAGGGATGGTCAGTACATATTGTACCGTAGTAAAACACTGTGTGAATACTGGGTACAAGATGGTATTTGGAAGTGGAACTAAAGTGACAGTGGAGTCAGGTAAATGTTCACTTGTTTACTTTTATATTGTAATCATTTAGAGTGACTCATAAACACATGCTTGTTATTGTATGTGTTGTTATATGTATTCAGTGATCCCCAGTTTGCATATAGAATCAGGGTATCTCTGGTGAGGAGGGTCCACACATATTGTACTATAGTAAAACACTGTGTGAATACTGGAGCTGGTGGTTTCAAGATGATTTTTGGATCAGGTACAAAGCTGCTGGTCCAACAGCGTAAGTATGGCGGTATAATCTGCAGTTGTGTTGGACTGTCTGTATGATTCTAATGCTGAAATACTTTTAACACATCTAAGGATAGTAAATGGTAAAAAATAGTTACTGTGAAACTCAGAAGTCTGAAAATTAGGAATGATTATTCTGGGAGATAAGAATGATGATACAGATGGTATTTTGACTCTTTAGCCCATTGCTGAGACTCTGCTCTTGGTCCCACTGGATCAGCAATGGTATTCATTTACCATGGTATTTTATGGCTGTTATGAAATGACCTGAAATGTACAGGGTGCGTAGACCCTCAACTGGGGTTTCGGCTCTAGTCTGTCTGACTGTGGGACTGATGGAGTGAGGATTCTCTTTGGCAGCGGCACCACCCTTCGTGTGGAATCCAGTAAGATTCTTATTATTTTATTCCCTTTATTTAAAAAATTAATTATTTTAATTTGAACAGCCTTTACAGAGCTGAACAGATGAGGAATGCATGTAGAACAGCAGGACGCCTCACCTGTAGATAGGTTTCCACATAACACTGTATCACTGTGTGAACTTTGGCGGTGGAACTAAACTGATTTTTGGCAGCGGCACCAGACTGATGGTTGAGCACAGTAAGTGTGGTTGTGGGATGCAATTATTGTGTTTAAGTTAAATATGTAAACAGGTTTACAGCAAATAAACTTGTGAAGCTGAGGATGAGGACCAGGACTGTGAGATGTCCTGGTTCTGCTAGGGCTTTGGGAAAACAGACCAGAAAACCTAATTTTGAAATGAATCCCAG
The DNA here is from genome assembly GCA_900497675.1 of Arapaima gigas. NCBI lineage: Eukaryota > Metazoa > Chordata > Actinopteri > Osteoglossiformes > Osteoglossidae > Arapaima > Arapaima gigas. The sequence goes on from UFQX01000703.1 coordinate 370,626, forward strand.
GGGCTTTTCCTAGTTTTTACACTTTAAACATGTAAACACGGTACAGTAAATGAGGCGTAAACACTGTAAATTTTAAGATGGCAATGTCCATGTCCCGTGTTGGTTTTTGATAACCAGCATCACACAGTGTGAATCGTAACAATGACAAGATCACTTTTGGATCCGGAACAAAAGTTTGGGTTCAGTCAAGTAAGTCATTTTTCACCTCAGAGAAGCAGTAACTGTTGATTTTTTACATGTCCTTGTGTAGTAAAAATATCATTTATAGTAACAGTGGTGAAAAAATAGCAGTTTGCATTTTCTTACTTTTCATAATAAACATATACAATGTTATTTCTGGTGTACTTGATTTAAATGTTCCCTATTTCTCTGGGAATATGGACAGCTTTGATATAAACTGATTTAAAATGGAGTTTTTTATACTGTTTCTGCTTTGGTCAAATTTACATAAGTTTTATTGAAACAGGCAAATGACTTTATCTTGTTTTTGTCCGAAAATGTCTGCTTTACCACTAAAATACACGTTCTTGTAACATTGTGACCATGTCTTTTGGTGGTTCTACGGAACTTAAGCCGTAGGGTAGTAGTACAGAATGATAGTGACCTTAGTGCCACAGGATGAACCACTGTGTGAATGATAACAAGTTCGTATTTTGATCCGGAACGAGAGTCACTGTCCTGTCGAGTGAGTACAGCGGGATCTCACTTCCTCCATTCATCTTCATTTTGTCTAAATATTATTTTTATTATAACATGTTATGAATATTACTGTAAGCTGGATTGGGAGACTTTATGTTCCCATCGCACTGGTCTGTTAGCCCCCTGCTGAATGTTTTTGCTCATGTGTGTGTCGCTGTGTGAATACTGGCGCACAGAAGCTGACCTTTGGCAGTGGAACCACACTCTTTGTGGAGACAAGTAAGGGAGACTTTTACATTTTAGAGTGGAAAATGTATATTTTTGTATATTTTTCTCATTTCCAGAGAGAAAAGATAATAGATAATATTGGATTTATCTGATGGATCACAGCACAGTTCAGTGTTATACAGTACAGAACAGTACCCGGTTGATTCATTATCTTAATGCACGTCAGATGGACACTAAGGTGGGCACTAAGCTGGTCCTCTTACTAGCCATGGGGGTTGTGTCAGGTTGAGTCCTTGGGGTCTGAGTCTTGAACTTGGGGGTCAGTCCTGGGGAGTTTCTGCTGATCTCCATATCACTGTGTGAATGACGGAGTAAGAAAACTGATCTTTGGAAGTGGAACAAAACTACTTGTGGAAACAAGTAAGATTTTAAAAAACTTATTTCTATTAATCAGCATAGCATAAAAAGGATCTTTAATGGAAATATTAATTTAAATAAAGGTGCCAAAATCAGGACTGCAGATAGCAGATAGAACTCATAGCAGTAATGTATTTGTGTCTTATTGCATTTCCTACTGAAATACATTTTTAAAACGAGTCCCACTTACAGCCACGTAGGTTAGAACTGACTTGTCTGTGTACTATACACTGTAGAGTATTATTACCATATTACCACAGTAAAGCTGGGTCCAGTAAGGAGACGAGGCCGAAACACTCCAACTACTAGCTATAAGGTTGATGAAGAAGTGGGCTGTAGTTGTGTTTTAGGGCACAGAGTTCAAAACACAGTTTGTAGAAACGATGTGAAGTTTTACCACAAAGAGGTTCATGCCCAGGACTTTGTCACTGTGTGACATCAGGATCAAACTGGAAGCTGCTGTTTGGATCAGGAACCAAACTGACTGTTGAACCCAGTGAGTAGAGAATTAGAAAACCTGTGTCCAGTACATTGCGTGTCTGCGTTTGGAATGGATATGTGGGTATGTAATAGTGTTTGAGAAAACACTTTAGACCTAGTGCTGGTCCGGGGGTTGTATGAACAGCTCCTCATTGCAGGTCCATCTGAAATTACAGGTGGTAAAAACCAAGTCCAGGTCATAAGAATGCGATAAAATGGTCTTACTGTATTATTCAAGATTTAATGGTGTATATTGAATACAGAAGGTCATGTCATGTCATGTCATGTGGCTTTTCAGTGCTGAAAAAACTGGTCATGGATTGTGATGTTCTTCACTGACTAGCATTAGTGTTCTTGGACTGAAGAAGTCATTCAGTTTTAGATGTTGTCTTAATAATGTTTAAAAACTTTCCAACATATACATAGTGTAGAGTTTGCATATAGAATAAGCAAACATGTTAGAATGGAGATGTTCACATCTCGTGTTAGTTTTTGATGCTTAGTATCACACAGTGTGAATGTAAACAACAACAAGTTCACTTTTGGATCTGGAACAAAACTTTGGGTGCAGTCAGGTAAATAATTTTTCATCGTGGAAAAGCCATAAATGTTAGTTTTTACATGTCCCTCTGTGGTAAAATGTCATTTTTAGTAATAGTGATGAAGTGCTGTTTGCATTGTGACCTAATGAATATGCCAGTATAAACAAAGTGTATGTGATTTAAACATCTCCAGTTCCTATGGAAAAACTTACAGGTTTGACATGAACTGATTTAAATTGATAAACTGATTTCAGCCCAGGTCTGTCTTTCTCCTCAGCTCTGATAGGCGTTATGTGAGTCGTATCTCAGAAACACAATTTGTTGTTCCACACCTTGTCTTAATCCTTAACTGTCGACTTTCCCAGTAACATCCATGTTTTTATATTGTCCTAATGTTTCCTGGTGGTTTGTGATTTGTATTTTTATATTTGGTATGAATAAGCCGAGGATGAGGTGTAGTCGTCATTGTTTTACTAGATATTTTCTAGACTGTGTGTGTTGTTTGATCGTAGTTGTGGTATTTTTTTCCCCCACCAGGAAATTTGTAATATCTGTAAATAGATTATTAAAGTATAATAATGTACTCACTCTGTTAAACCTCTATGCCTGTGTAGAATACTGGGGTTGTGGAGTTTAGTCCCTGCCTTGTAACACTGTGTGAATACTGGCGATAGAAGAATCATTTTCGGTTCAGGCACCAAACTAATGGTCGAACACAGTAAGTACCATGTTTTATCTGCTGAATTTCCTACATGTTGTATTTATAATAATATTTTTTGGGGCACTGGAAGGTGGTGATAGTTACAGATAGTTAGTGACTGACCCTTCAGGCCCATCCTGTTCTCACGGTCACACGCTTCCATAGTCAGAACAGATAGCCGATATCAAATGTTGTTTTAAATAAGTTTGTTTTTGGTTTAAACGCCTGGCTGGGAAGAACAGTTTTACATCTGGTAGAGTTTAATCTGAATTACTACTATGAGAAATAGACCATATTAATATTTTAATCTGTGCCCTGGAGTTGTGAACATTGTCCCAATGCTGTACTGGTAGACAGAGCCCTTGATAGCTCTAGTAAATGTGTACTGTGCTTTTACACTCTACCATGTTTACAGCAGCTCAGACTGGGGGTGTGTTTTAGTGTAGTGTTTTCACACAGTGTAAAAGGTCAAAGTGCTGCTGATCCACTTCTATTTGGGACTGGAACCAAACTGCTCCTGGAGTCCAGTGAGTCTTTTATGTTCTTCCTCCCATGATGACCAGCTACTCAAGTTGGTTATGGAAACCAGTGCAGTGAAATGGGAATATGAAAGTGTGTCTTTGGCTCTTGGTGTTTATTGAACATGTTATGTTTATATTGTTCAAGTTACAGGATGAACAGAAGTTTACTTGGTCTAAATATTTAAAAGCTTTTTATCAGTTTGGTAAAATATATCTTCTAATTACATTGAATACAGTAATGTAGGAAAAGTTCCATCCACATGTTTTCTCATTCAGTTCTACTGTGTGTGTGTGTATGTATATGTGTGTGTGTGTGTGTGTGTGTGTGTGTGTGTGTGTGTGTATGGGATCTTTGGACACGTGGTATTTGCTGTGGCCTGTAGCTGTGTGTGACTACTGGGGGGTACGGGAAGGTCATATTTGGCAGTGGAACTAGAGTGACAGTGGAGCCACGTAAGTGTTTACCTATTTTTCCCCCTAATTTTGGTAATCCTTTATACTGACTGGGATTAATAGATAACTGTTTTCTCTTAGTTAGAGAACCAGGGTACATGTTGTGGGGATGGTCAGTAAATATTGTACTGTAGTAAAACACTGTGTGAATGCGGGAGCTGGTCTTTCCAAACTCGGCTTTGGTAATGGAACTCGGCTCTTCGTTCACACCAGTAAGTGACAGTTTTTATTGACCATATAGACAGTAATCGCACCCAGTACTGCACTCAGTGATCCTTATTATTTTACTTCTTGGGATCTATGGTGTGGATGAAACGTCACAAATTTGAACTTAAAAATGGTATAACTGGACATGTTGTGCAAATTTTGTAGGAAATTAAGGTGTGTTTGCGCACTCTATATGTAAAACTACCAATAATAAGAAAAGATTTCTGAGATGTATTTGGAGCTGACGGTTTCTGCTGCTCCATCTGACACTGTGTGAATCAGGGAAATTACAAGCTTATATTTGGAGGAGGAACTAAACTAATTGTGGAAAAGCGTAAGTTTTACACACATTTTGTGTATTTTATATTTTTGTTTTTTAAAAAATGGTAACTGAATTGCACCGAACACCTGTGATCTAGCAATATTATAGATTATCCCTGTATTGTCGTTTTTATCGCAGAGATGTTGAATGTGAGATGAGATCAGGATGAGGTGGATGTGTAGTATATGGCATTACTGAGTTTTAAGCTGCATTAATGCATTTTTTCCGCATGAAGGCTGTGTGTTGATGTCCGCGTGGCTACTGCGTGTAGAGTCACACGTGTGGCTATGTGCTTTTGGGGTCTTGGGGTTCACATATGCCCCTCTGACCCTGTGCAAACACAGCTGCTGCTGCTGGGGGGGTCAGGATCTCATGTGGAAGTGAAACTAATAAGATAGTGGTAATGATCAAAAGTTTTATAATATCTTTTACTTTAACATCATAAACACTTCCACTGAGTGACGTAAATTATACAGTTGTTATATATATTCAGCCAGTACAATGTTCTATGTAGAATTAGAATACGTATTCTGAGGAAGGTCAAGACATATTGTACTATAGTAAAACACTGTGTGAATACTGGAGCTGGTGGTGGCTTCAGGATAATTTTTGGATCAGGTACAAAGCTGATGGTCCAACAGAGTAAGTATGAGTTTCATCTGTAGTTCTGTGGGACAGTCTGTATGATTCTAATGCCTAAATACTTTTAGCAGTAATGCTGAAATAGTGGATTTCTCAAAAGCACATATTAGGACAATAAAGAAATAGAAATAGTCAGTAGATGTCCACTTTATGCTTTTTTGATTCTTACTGCTCAGTTCGGCTGTCAAAAGTCTAGGGAATAAGAATGATGATTGTGGGGAAGATTTAGTGAAAGAAGAATAATGATACAGGTGATACTTTGACTCTTTGACCCATTGCTGAGACTCTGCTCTTGGTGCCACTGGATCAGCAATGGTACTCATTTACCACGGTATTTCATGGCTGTTATGAAATGAACTGAAGTGTACAGGGTGTGTAGACCCTCAACTCGGGTTTCGGCTCTAGTCTGTCTGACTGTGGGAATGATGGAGTGAAGATCCTCTTTGGCAGCGGCACCACTCTTCATGTGGAATCCAGTAAGATTCCTACAGTTTTCTTCTTGTCTTTAAAATACTGAGGTTAATTTGAAAATTTGAACAGCCTTTACAGAGCTGAATAGATGAGGAATGTGTGTAGAACAGCAGGGCACCTCACCTGTGGACAGGTTTCTATCCAGTAGTATTTGTTTGAGAAAACAGAGCATTTTTAAAAGGAATCCCAGGGGCTTTTCCTAGTTTTACACTTCAAACATGTAAACACGGTACAGTAAATGAGGTGTAAACACTGTAAATTTTAAGATGGCAATGTCCATGTCCCGTGTTGGTTTTTGATAACCAGCATCACACAGTGTGAATCGTAATAGTGAGAAGCTCACTTTTGGATCCGGAACAAAAGTATGGGTTCAGTCAAGTAAGTCATTTTTCACCTCAGAGAAGCAGTAGCTGTTGGTTTTTTACATGTCCTTGTGTAGTAAAAAATATCATTTATAGTAACAGTGGTGGAAAAACATGTTTGCATTTTCTTACATTAAAATATGTCATGATATTCACAGTGAGTTAACTTTTCCTTGTTCCAGATGTTCTTTGATATGTTCATTTAAAATCCAGATGTTTGTATCTTCTCAATGACAGGAGAAGTTATGTAAGTTTTACCAAAAAGGCAAATGTCTGTCTTTCTTTTTTGTCTTTAACTGTTTGCTCTATCACTGAAATCTATGTTTTTGTAACATTGTGACCATGTCTTTTGGCGGTTCTACGGAACTTAAGCCGTAGGGTAGTAGTACAGAATGATAGTGACCTTAGTGCCACAGGATGAACCACTGTGTGAATTATAACAAGTTCATATTTGGATCCGGAACGAGAGTCACTGTCCTGTCGAGTGAGTACAGCGGGATCTCACTTCCTGCATTCACCTTCATTTTGTCTAACAATTTATTTTAATAGTATGTTATGAATATTACTGTAAGCTGGATTGGGAGACACTCTGTTCCCCCATGGAAGTCTGTCAGGCCCCCAATGGATGTTTTTGCAGATGTCTGTGTTGCTGTGTGAATGTTGGGACAGAAAAGCTGATCTTTGGCAGTGGGACCACACTCTTTGTGGAGTCAAGTAAGGGAGAAAGTTACACTGCACACTGAAAAATGTATATTTTCCTGAATTTTTTACAGGTTAAATACATATAATATTTTAAAGTTCTGTTACACCAAATCCGAATGTTTTGCAATATTTAAATTCCATAAATATGTAGCAGTGCAATACAATACTGGACGCTGCTGTTTAGATCAGGAACCAAACTGACCGTTGAAGCCAGTGAGTAGAGAATTGGAAAAACCTGTTTCCAGTGTATTTGACATCTGTGTTTTGAGTGGATGTGTTGGTTACACATGGGATCCAAGATGATATGCTGATATTTGATTTATCTGATGGATCATAGTGCAGTGTTACACAGTATAGAAGAGAACAGGTTCGTTCAGTGTATTTACGTGCGTCAGATGGACATTAAGCTGATTCTCTTACTTGTCACGGCTCCTGGGGGTCTGAGTGTTGGTAGGGGATCAGTCCTGGGGAGTTTGTGCTGATGTCCATATCACTGTGTGAATCAGGGAGTTAGACTGATCTTTGGAAGTGGAACAAAGCTCCATGTGGAAACAAGTAAGAATTGAAAATTTATTTCTACTGATCAACATTTTTAAAAAGGTATTTATTACATCAATCTATTATTGGTAAAAACTCAATCCTGGGAAGGTTCATGGAGGTCCGGAACCTATTCTTGAATCATTATGCGCTGAGGTACGAAACTGCCCCAGAGGGGACCCCAGCCCATCGTAATTTACATAAATATGCCAAAGTCAAGACTTCAGTTAAGTTTTAAGAAAAATGATTTTTTAAAAAATCTTATTGTGTTTCTTAATGTAATGCAATGTAAACCTTAAAATGAATCCTACTTACATGTATGTCAGAGCTGGCCTGTCTGTTTACTATGAGCTGTACTGTATTATTACCGTATTACCACAGTAAGGCTGGGTCCGGCGAGGAGACAGGGAGCCAAAACAGTCCAGTTATTGGCTATAAAGGTGATGAGTAACAGGGCTATAGTTGTGTTTTAGTGCACAGAGTTCAAAACACAGTTTGAAGAAATGATGTGAAGTTTTACCACAAAGAGGTTCATGTCCAGGACTTTGTCACTGTGTGACATCAGGATCAGGAAATTGGAAGCTGCTGTTTGGATCAGGCACCAAACTGACCGTTGAACCCAGTGAGTAGAGAATTGGAAAACCTGTGTTCAGTATATTTGACATCTGAGTTTTGAGGGGATATGTTGGCATTTAGTGGTGTTGTTTGAGAAAACGCTTTAGACTTGATGGGCTCAGGGTTTGATGAACAGCTGCTCATTGCAGGTCCATCTGAGATTATATGAGGTACAGATGGTAAAAACCAGGTCCAGATCATGTGAACGTGATGAGATGGTTACAGTATGTTATTCAAGGATTAATGGGGTATTTTAAATCCAGGTCTTGCCAAGTCATGTAGCTCTTTAATGTTGAAGACACTGCTCATGGATTGTGGTGTTTGTAACTGATGACCAATTCTGTGAGTTAACCTGTGTGTTTTTACTGGAGAAGTAATTCAATGTTTCATATTCACTTTCTTACTTAAGTTTTTATAACGTTGTTTAAATGTTTCCTGGTGGTTCTGCTACATGGAAGCCGAACAGTAGTAGTACAAATTGAAAGTAACCTTAGTGTCACAGGGTAAACCACAGTGTGAATTATGACAAGATCATTTTTGGATCTGGAACGAGGCTCACTGTCCTGCCAAGTGAGTACAGCTGGACTTCACTTTCTCAGGTCAAATTCCCTCTGTCTAACAATATTATTAGTTATGGAAGTGGGTTGTATTTACTACTGTACGATGGAGTGGGACACTCACTGTCTCCCTGCGGTGGTCTGTTAGCCCCGTGCTGAATGTTTTTGCTGACCTCTGTGCCACTGTGTGGATCGTGGGACACAAAAGCTGACCTTTGGCACGGGGACCGCACTCTTTGTGGAGTCAAGTAAGAATGAAATTGACATCTTGCTCTGCAAGATGTTTTTTTTTCTTATTTTCATGAAGATAAGAGATCTTAATGTATTCTTACAAGTACTAAGTGTTTTTAAATCCATATAGTCTATTAATAATTGATTAAAACTTAGTGTTTATTAACTGTAATTAAATACAGTGCAGCTTTGTTTGGGAACAAAGTTAAGAGAAATGGATTATATTGGATTTAGGTGATGGATCACAGAGTGAACAGTGTAATGCAGTACAGTATAGCAGAGTACAGAGTACAGTATAGTAAAGTATCATGGGTTCTGTCCAGACTGTAAGTGCTGCAGATGGACAGTAAGCTACAAACTGTGGTTTTGTCAGTGGTGGGGGGGCAATCCTAGTGGGGTCAGTACTGAGGGGGGTTAGTGCTCAGCTCTGTGTCACTGTGTGAATGATGCAAATAGAAGACTGATCTTTGGAAGTGGGACCACAGTCCTCGTGGAAACAAGTAAGAATTAAAAAAACAACTTTTAATTGATCTTGGTTGAACGAGTTAGTTAAGTTATTAATAAGTTATTAATAAACTGAACTGCACATAAAATCAAACATATATCTCATCAGGCATTAAAAAAATAAAAATCAAATGAATTATTTTTTACCATTGTATTTTTGAATGAAATGCATCTTTAAAATGAGCCTAAGTTACAGACATGTAGGTTACAGATGACTTGTCTGTTTACTATGGGCTGCACTCCATTTTTACCATATTTACACAGTCAGGCTGGGTCCAGTAAGGCCAAAACTTGGACTCCAGTTACTGGCTGTAAAACTGATGAAGAATGCAGCTGTAGATGTGCTTAGAGTTCAAATAGATTGTAGAAATGATGTGAGGTTCTACCACAAAGAGGTTCATGCCCAGGACTTTGTCACGGTGTGACATCACAGTCAGCAAACTGGAAGCTGGTTTTTGGATCAGGAACCAAACTGACCGTTGAATCCAGTGAGTAGAGAATTGAAAAACCCGGGTCTATTGTGGTGGACAACGTTGTGTTTTGAGTGGATGTTTCTGAATTTAGTGGTGTTGCATGTGAAGATACATCAGTGATGGCCAAGAATTCAATGAGCAGTTGCTCACTTCAGATGCATTTGAGATTTCATGAGATGTAAATGTTACAAACCTGGTTCAGTTCATGAGAACAGCCATGTTACACGCAGTTTAATGGAGTATTTCTGTGTTGCTGGTTGACATCATATCTGAATGTTCTGTCTCAACCTTCCTCAGATTCTTCAACATTGAAAACACCAGTCATGGATTCTGACTGAACTGTGAACAGTTTTGATTGTTTCTCATTTATAAGCAATTGTGAGCTCATTATTAATCAGGTGGTCTGTTATGATTCATGTTTGTTTAATACATAATTTAATAGTCCGCATTATGTCATGGTTGACCCAAAAGCACGAGGAACCTGCAGTTTTGCTTGTGATTGGAAAATTCTGGGCTCATGGTAAATCAGTGGGTGTGTTGGGACTGAATATTTTACTATGAACATAATAATTTTATATTTCGTTTTGTCTCTTGGTTGACCCAAGAGGACATGTTGACATACACAGTTTTTGATGTCCACCATCACACTGTGTGAATGCTAACAACTACAGGACCATCTTTGGGTCTGGAACACAACTTGTGGTTCAGTCAAGTAAGTATTAAACACATACTTTGGTTCATAGAGAGAATATTATAAATCTGTTTCAAAGGATAGTTGAACTTTCATCTCAGAAAGGAGCACAAGACTGTAACTGGTGTGAGGACATTTCAGACTTAAAGGTGGTCAGAGGTTTGATGAACAACTTCAGGTTGTTCAGAGAACGAATGAGGTGTGAATGGTTAAAATCCCAGTATATAACCCAGTATATAACTGGCTGTGGTGGAACCCATCATTGAGGAGTCTCAGAAATGTAATATGATGGCCAAGGGAGCATTTCTTCACGCGCTGGTTGGTGTCAGGGCTGAATGCAGAAGGTCCCATCTGACTCATCTCCTGTTGTGTGGTTCTTCAGTTCTGTGCTGAACAGTTCTGGGCTAACTTTAAATCAGATGGTGTTTTGGGATTAAATTATATTGATTATATTAATTTAAACATAATTTCTTATTTAATGTTGTCTCTCGGTTGACCCAAGAGGGCATGAGGGGTGTTGTCATGCACAGTTTTTGATGTCCACCATCACACTGTGTGAATACTAACAGCTACAAGATCATCTTTGGGTCTGGAACACAACTAGTGGTCCAGTCAAGTAAGTATTAAAAATTTACGTTAACTCAGTACAGAATAATTTTTTTTATATGGATATAATTTTACCAGCCTATTTTTAACATAAATGTTGGAAAATTCATTTCAGAAAGGAATGTAAGACTGTGAGGGGTCTAAGGATGTTTGTGGAACTTTTGTTCGATGTTAGCTGATTGAATTAATAAGGAACAAATCTTGAATGAAATATATTTTAATATACAGTACAATGGATGGTGGACCACATTGCAATGTCACAGATAATGGGAATTTTGAAACTGTCGTCCAAAACGTGGCAAAGTGCACCAAATCTTTTTCTTTTATTAATGCTGATGTGTAAAAAGATATCGAGCTGCAGTCAGGGAAGGTGTGATGTTGTACCTGTTTCTAAACATTCACTTGTTCATGTTTCATACGCTGTAAGTCAGTGGAAAACACATGGCAGACATTATTGCAACAGGCCACACCACGGTGTGAATAATTATGGAAAGACGGTATTTGGATCTGGAACAAGAGTAATTGTTTGGCCACGTAAGTAGAAATGACTAGTTATTAACTATTATTAATAGTTAATAACTGCCATTTTAAATCAAAACGTTTGATTTTGGTATCTTTAAATGTCCTTGTTGGGAATATTTGACAGATTTATGAAAAGCACTGCCTGGTTATAATATTGGCACCGTGTGGGTCTCAGTGTAGACCGATGTTGTATGCTGACCTGGAGTCATACCTGCTTCATATCAGGGTATATACCTACTGTAACACGTACTGCAGTACCTCTTTCATACCTGGTTTATACTTGGTTCATACCTGCTACGATGTTCAGTGAGATATGTGGTCATCGGCGTTTTTGCTGGGCTCTCAGTGGCTGTGTGAATGACGGGAGCTGGAAGCTCATCTTTGGAAAAGGGACGTCGCTCTTGGTGGAATCAAGTGAGACAGAAAATGATCTTTCTTATTTTATTCTAATGAGTGCTCAGTTTTAACACGATCTGGTCCAGTTTGCTTTTGAAGTGACAGCAAAAAGTGTCGTATTTTTCTATGGTGGGTCTGCAGGTAATGTAGTGAGTGGCTAAGGACATGGTGGCTAAGCTGAATGTTGCTCCTTCAAGCCCCTCTCCCCTCTTTTACTGTGCTGTCCTTGGAAAAAAAACACTAATTCGTAGTTTGTCTAGTACAAAAGTACAAATCAAACACTGAAGATTCATATACTGTTACCTGCTTTGTCCAGAATGGTGAATAAGCAGTGCAGTAATATTAAATAAGGCAATTATTTGATCTGAGTAAAATGATCTGTGCTGGTTGTGTCAGGTTTTGTAGGACAGTGACTTAGCAGAGGACACTGTAATAAATCACACATATAGAGAAAGCAGGGCGAAAGGGGGGAAAAGATGAGAAATAAAATGATTCTTGATGGGGGGAAATCAGTTATAAGGATGCTGAGCTGAAGTGTGGAGCCTCGGGGGGGGGCAGCAGGTTCATGTCAACGGTCTTCTCACTGTGTGACTCAGTCGGGTGGCTGGAAGCTGCTGTTTGCCTCAGGCACGAAACTGATCATCGACACCAGTGAGTAGAACTTTGGAAATACCGTGTTCACTGTGGTAAACTGTGATTATGATACCGTATGATGCCATGTTCCCACCACGATGAGCAGGATGTTAAATGACATTGAGTCACCTGATCCGGTGCTGCACTGTCATTAGTGTTGGACTAGAAGAACATTTGAATTTTCTTTATTTTTTTTAATTCACTAAATATAAATTTGCTTTATGCTATTTTTTTTATTACCTGTGTTATTTAAAAGTTTGTCATAGAACCAGAAAATTCAGCCAGACATTATCAGTTTTTGAGTGTGTCGATCACACTGTGTGTACAACAACGTCAAGATCATTTTTGGATCAGGAACAAAACTTCGAGTTCAGTCAAGTAAGTTTGTAGAGCCCATTAGAAATGTAAAATTAAGAATGTAGTGTATTTTTTTTTTTTTTTTTTTTTTTTTTTTTGATGGTGACCACCTCCCCCTGTGTGCTGCAGTGGACCATGCAGGGGGTCCAGGAACCACAATAGCTGCTCATATTTCGCACATCTCTGAAAGTGACCTGGAAACCAAACGCAGGCGCTTGATGAAAAGAGGCAGAAAGATGCTGAGCTGAAGTGAGGAGGCCTGGGGGGGGGGGCAGCAGGTTCATGTCCAGCATGTTCTCACTGTGTGACTCAGTCGGGTGGTTTGAAGCTGCTGTTTGGCTCAGGAACCAAACTGACCATCAACACTAGTGAGTAGAACTTTGGAAATACCATGTTCACTGTGGTAAACTGTGTATCCGCACCATAATGAGCAGGATTTTAAGGGACATTGAGAATAATCAGTAGTACTGTACTGTAATACTGGGTCTGAAATCAGATTCCTGGACACTGAGTATCAAAGTACTAGGAGTCAGAGGGCAAGTGAGGGTGGCTCAGGGTGGCTGGGGTTTCCTCCAGGTCAGCAGGTCACTTGTCCTTCTGAGGGCCACTCTGGGGGTCTCTGCCATTTTTGCTGAGCTTCCTGTTACTGTGTGAAGGACGGTTCATACAAACTCATCTTTGGAGAAGGATCCACAGTTTCTGTGGGGACAAGTAAGATGTGACATATGTCTTATAATATCATAAACGCACAATTTTCATTTTATACTTGATTTCAGCCAAAAATTTAGAGAATTAGTCTAGTCTTGGAATCGAAGAACATTTGAACGTTGCTAAAATTTTCTTTGAAATCACAAGAAGTGATTTCAGAGGTGATATATAAACTCAATTTATGTTACTTTATTAGGTTTATTACTCAAAAGTTTGTTATAGAACCAGAAAATGCAGCTGGACACACTGACAGTTTTTGAGTGTGTCAGTCACACTGTGTGAATAATAACAACAAGATGGTTTTTGGATCAGGAACAGAACTTCGAGTTCAGTCAAGTAAGTCTGTATAATTTTAAAGCACTTTAAAAATGTAAAATTAGGCATATAATAAAACTGGTTCTTTATTTTTTGATAGTGACCTGTGTGTTATAGTGTTCAGTCCAGGGCTGTGAGGACCACAGTTTTTGAGTGCGTCGATCACACTGTGTGTACAGTAACAAGATCATTTTTGGATCAGGGGTAGAACTTCGGATTCAGTCAAGTAAGTTGGCATATTTTAGATCCTATTAGAAATGTAAAATGAGGTATGTAATGTAGTTTTTTTTCAACAATGAGCTGCACTGTTCAGTCCAGGGTTCTTAAGACCACAGTATCTGCTCATATTTCTCAGATTTCTGATGACTGATTAAAACTCTGTGGATTCGAAGAACAGAAGTTCCATCAGCTGCTTTGATTTTAAAAAAAAATAGTTAAGGGTCTGTAGTGTCAGGATTCAGTGAAATTAGTTGTTTACCACGGCAAAAACAAGGTAAATAATGGTAAAGTGTTGTAATGTGTCCTATTAGGGCATTGTGTGTTCCAGGATGGATCAGTGAATGGAAGACCTGTGATTTTTACCATGTTAACACTTTACAGACATTAGAGCGCGAGGTCAGTCGAGGTGAGCAGGAAGCCCAGGGGGTAATTATTGTCCGATTCTAAGGAGAACATGTGACAGTTTTCACAACCAAAAGAAAAATATTAAACAGAACTTTAAAGAAACCACAGAAACATCAGTGAACAGACGCAGGTTAATTTCAAGATCATCTTTGGGTCAGGAATCAAAGTTCACGTTCAGCCAAGTAAGGAATGTCAACCTGGAATGCAACGTGAAAATACTTTTCAAAACAGTGCAGTAGAATTAAAAATGTTTTTTTTCATTTTTACATTTTCTTTTAATTTTAGCGTTACTACAACGTGTGAGCAATTTTTACGTGGACCCGTTTTAGGTGATTTACCCGGAGCCTCAGAACCTGCTGCCAGAACTCTGTGAATGATGGTAAATAATGGAGGACGTCAGGCTTTAATTCACGTGTGAATGGTTTAGTCTCCACGGCTGGTTGTTGGAGGGGAAGCTGCTTTAAGGTGATAATTTCTTAAGATGTGTTAGATGATGCGTGAAATTATTTATATTGCCACTGAAATGAGAGTATGATGGGGTTAACAATACAGCACAATCCTCATTAAAACAGTTTACTGTCATAATTGAGAGAATGTTAATTTTGTTATTGGATGATGGAAAGCAGGGACAGCTCATATCGACACGAGAATCGTGTTTTTGGTGGCCGGCGTCACACTGTGTGAAACCCGATAACGTCAGGATAACTTTTGGATCAGGAGTACAAGTTGGGGTCCTATCCAGTGAGTAAAGACGACACCGGCTGCACTTTATTCATCTATTCACGAAAGTATCGTTTTCTCTGCAGTCGCTCGATTGTCTATATTTCTTCTTTCACATGACACCAGATTCGTTCGTAAAATGAACAGCAGCCAGGGTCCCAATGGTGGGACTGTGTGTTGGACCAGTAGGTTGCGAGTTCAAATCCCAGGAAGGGCAGCAGTGCTCCAGCTGTGTGTAAATGATGTAGTGAGTGCGTGAGCCTTTCTGTGTATTTAACTTTTTAAACAAGGGAGTAACAAAGGAATAAAAGTATGGTGGTTAAGTGTGCATTGAGGGGGCAGTTTTTGCCGAGGTCACTGTCACAGTGTGGATCAGTGAGGAGGACAGAGGAGGATGTGTCACCTGGGGACGTGTAAGAAATAAAGTCCCACATTGTATTGCCGCTGTGCCGGTGAAGATCGTGGGGCTGTGTGGACCCTGCAGGCACACTGGGAGCTAAGGGACATGAAGGGACACCGGTATTGGACCCTGGATGTTTACAATTGGAACCAAGTGTGTTGCCAAACAGGCACAGCAGTGGACAGTAGTACATTTCTGGTGTATTGATCACCTGGGGTCAGTTTCTTATTGACAACAGCTGGAGCAGAACGCTGAGCATCCGTCACATCATCGGTGCTGGACCGATATGCAGTTGGCTAAACCTGTTGGTCAAACCTGGGTTCCGTTAGGATGGAGAACTAGTGCTCTGTGCAGACGGACCGGGTTCCGGGGCTGCGTGTGAGGTGATGAATGTGACTTTGAAAGAGTTGTTATTCATGGTTGTAAAATTGCACAAATACTGACTGCAGTATCATTTCACGTTTTTATTTTCAGATACATGTTTATAAAGATAGCTTAATGTAGGTGTGAAAGAGAAGCAAGTCACCTGTGTTTGTTGTGTGCAGGATTTGGTTGAAAGCAGTAAGAATTTTCTTACCTTTTTTTTAAAACTTAGTCATGATATAGGTTTTTTTAAAAAAAAATATTTCTCATGTTTGTGCTTATAATAATATTATACAAAGGTGATGTACAGTAATAATTGTACCATGGAGAATTATTAACAAACTTCCCGTAAATTTCATTCCTGTTATGTGCCGGGTTTGTCTAGATGTTATTTCCAGATAACTGGGTACTTTGCAGGAAGCGTCATAGAAACGCCGCGATACTGTATATAAAACCCTTGAGCAGCACGGTGGGGAACAGCCTACCTGACCGAATGGGTGGTTTTGTGTTTTACAGAAATCGACTCAGAACCCTCCTACTACCAGCTAAATGACGGCGAGACAAAGGCCTGCATGGCCACGGGCTTCAGCAAATATGACGCCGTGGACAAAAAAAAATCTTTTAATGACTCCAGTACCAACCCGACCAGGATAGACGGCGAGAAGTACTTCGACAAAGTGATCCTAAAGTGGAACGACGGCGATTGTGACCCTGCTGAAGGTGAGGGAGCTGCACACACAACATACCTGTAATAACGCTGTGAGCTCTGCTGACATTTGTTAACAAGGCCTCAGTCATGAGCCGAGCTGTCGGTCCCTTAACCGCCTTTAACTGGTTTTACACGGGCGGTTCTGTCCATTAACCTGGACACAGACTCGCCTGCCTTCACCCTCTGCTGATAAGTCTAATAAATCAATTGGGGACCCAGGTAGATTACTGGTGACTAGTTATCTAAATACTAGTTACCAGGTCAAAGATTTGGTTTCACGTGCACCTTTCGATGAGACAAACCCAACAGTCATCCTGCTTTAGCAAATCCCCATTAATGGTTTAAATGAACCGGCTTTTAATTTCACAAATTATTGAAATATAATGGGACACTTTATCTTGTTTCTTTCTTCAGAAACAAGTCCTGCTGAATGTACCCCTCTGAGTTTTGTTGAAAAAGGTAAGTTCACTTACAACCACGATTAAGAAAAAAAAAGTTAATGTTCTGTTGTGTAACAGTTTACATATTAATCCTGGATTATTTAAAGTTTATACATATATATTCTTTTTCAGTTAGATTTACAACCATTCATCTGATTTGTTATGTGAGACAAGGCCATTCTAAGTTAGACTCTGCAAAATTTAGCTGTTTAGAATGAAGTTAAGCAGCACATTTGCATTCAAATATTTTATCACACCTGACAAAATGCTGCAGCTTTATGATTTTATCTTATTTTCCTTTAGATGAGAAGTTAAACTTCCTGTCCCTGACGGTTCTCGGCCTCAGGGCTCTCTTTCTCAAGAGCGTGGTTTTCAACGTGATCATGACCCTGTACATGTGGATCAGTTAGGTGAGTGAAGCTGAGCTGTGGACAAAACACCCACACACACACACACACACACACACACACACACACACACACACACACAAAAAACAACCCTAATCCTAATCTCACATTTCTTTATTCTCTCGCCAGGGTGCGGACGGCGTGAGGCTGAGCACGGCCACAGCGGCCCACTTGCACCAGTGTGTGTTAACAAGTTAACCAGCAGTGAAGTGACGCTGCCTGCTCCTCCTTTTATGCGCTTTGATTTAGATCGGCTGCCTTTCACAATTTAAGAATGTTTTCTTTTTCTTTGAATGCATAATTATTTGCTTTTGTTTTTTTTTTAAAAAATGCACAAACTGTTCTCTACGCTGATCATTGTATATGTAGTTTAGTTTAAATGTGTAAAGTTAAATAAGAGCAGATTCTTGTACACACTTTCTCTATATTTTGTGTATTTGCAGTTTGTAATTATTCTAGTCTTTGTTTTTATGTGATCAATAAACATTTGCCCAAATGACTTACTCTTTCTGTGTTTATTTGATGAATTTGTATTTTCTTATTATGCTTAGCCAGTCCTGTCATTAATTCAGTATGAATCGAATTTTAACAAATTTTCACATTTCGTCAATCCCATTGATACAGAGATCCTACTGATATTAGTATCCCTACAGGCAGCAGGCAATGTGGTTAAATCCACTGCCCTAGACTCAAAGGATCCAGGTCCAAATCCTGCAGTTGTACCCTTGAGCAAGGTACTTGCCGTGAATTGCTCCAGTAAAATGTACCCATTTATTCAGCTGGGTAAACACCAGTGAGTAGCTTTGAAGGACGTATATAAACAGAAAAATAAACACTGATCAATTGTTACTATTATTAATTATGATTAATACTGGGCCAATCCTGTTCATATTGAGATCAATATGGGTGGATGATACTGACGTCGAGCTCAGTACGGTTCACTCATTCACTGACTTTCATGAACTGCTTGTCCTGGTCAGGGCTGCGGCAGAAGCCGGGCCCAGAGTCACTGGGGTGCACCTTGGACAGCAGGCCAGGCCATTCTAAGGTAGTGTAGTGGACAGAGCTTCTAACTTTGGACTTGAGGTAGGATTCAAACCCACACCCTCCGTGCTGTACTACTTTTGAACACTATATTAAAAAATTACCCCTCTCTGTGAATGGGTGAATAACTGTAGGTAGCTTACCAGGGTAAGTCACTTTGGAGAAACCGGAAACACACTTCTGAATCCTGGAAGGAAACAGGAGGGCCTGGAAACCTGTCTAGATATGGGGAGAACATGCAAACTCCACTCCGAGATAAATCATGACCAACCCCACTGAAAGTGAGATGTGTGGGTCAAGTCCCTTAATACAGAGATTAATAATGTTCAAGCTCAGTGATAGAGATCAGTAATGATCAGGAGAGGTTAATCCTTTTGATATTAGAGATCAATATGAACTAACAGATCTTTATTCCTTGAGTGGCTCTGGAGACACCCCATCGATGAGATGCCATGGGGCCCAGAGACAGGGCTTCAGGTTCAAATCCCCCCGCTAGCGCTGCAGCACTGGTGATGAAGCCCAGGGGACAGAAACACTTGATGGTGACAGTCGTGGTCACTGCTCCTGGAGCCACTGGTGGAACTGCTGGTGGCATCACCCTTCGCCCAATGGGGTGTGAGACCGCAGCCCGTGCTGAATGTGTGCGTCTGTGCTCGGGGTTGGGTGTGCAGATAGAAACTGTGATGAGCAACGGCCAAATGTGTGAAGGGAAAGAGCGTTGGAACCAAGTGAAATAACCGCAATGCCCACTTTTAGATCATTTAAAATTCTCCACAATTTTATTTAATTTAATTATTTGAAGCTGTTAAAGATCACATGGGTCAGACGTCATAGACAGATGCACCCGTTTCCCTTATAAGAACGATGTTCTCCTCACTCAGCAGGGGGTCACTGTGTGGGTGCGGTGGGGTGGAGGGGGGTACAGTCTCACAGGGAGGTCACAGCCTTTAGGTCATTACTGGAATTTTACATTATTTTGTCTGAATGTACAAAGGAGCTGCTGGTAGCGGTGGGGCCTCACAGCTTCCGGGGGTCCAGATTCAAATCCAACTTGTTCTACCAGTGTGGCCAGAGATTTTTTTGTTGCTCATTTCCTCCCACAGTCCAAACACGTTTCAACTGAATTGGTGGCTTTAAATTGCCAGGTTGTGTGTGTGTGTGTGTGTGCGCGCGCCCTGTAAAGGACTGCACCCTGATTCACATAGTGCCCAGTGCTTCTGGAATCAGTGAGAGAAAACAAACACTATTTATACACGTATTTATCCCCGATAAAGACCAGAGAACAAAATCTGCTCAACAATAATAACTGGTGAATAATCAATATGTAACAATAACAACCTGAAAACAGGAAGATCCGAACAGAAACAAAAACGATCACTGTGTTCTTAGCGGCTGCCTGGTGAACCATCTAAACTTGTAGATAAAGAAGCAAAATTGACAGTATAAGGTATTAGTTTTAATAGTTTACCTCTATACTTGTTCATTAAAAATTGCTTCCACAGTTGTGGATTTTTTCCCATTCATAGAAAGATGTTTTATAAATAAAATTCAAGTAAATGTAAGTGTTTGAGTTTTTCAGGCCACGTGCAGCGTTTTAGCCACAAAAAGTGTCCCTCCCACCTGCTGTAGTGGCAGTTTGTGAAGCCATAAAATGAGGAAATCCTGAGGCTGCCTGTTTCACATGATGCACACGTGTTGTCGTATAACAGAGGACATGATGGGGTAAGTGAGGACTATGTGGGGTAAAAATGGTGTCCAGCTGACTGTCCTGCCACTGTGTGTCCACATTGAACACTGTCTCACTGACCCCCTAGCCACTGATGCTGTAGTCATGGCGATGGCAGCCAGGTGGGCAGTGGCCTCTGGATCCGGACCACGTGAACCAGAAACAGGGGCAGGAAGGGGCGGCGCTGCCTGTCGACTTCCTGCGAGCGGCTGCAGGTGCAGCTGAAGTGTGTCGGGCCGCGCAGGTGTCAGGGAAGCCGTCGCTGCCAAAACACACATTTTCCACAGCCAGTACGACCCTGGAGCCACACGCGGGAACCCAACACCACATCCATCCACCTGTTTTCCAGCAAAACCTCAGCTCTTCCACTTCCTTTATCGGTTCATTTTTTTGTTCTATTTTAACTTTGACGGTTTATTTAAGTGTGCAACATTCCAAGAATTACTGTTCTAAACATTATTAGTAAGTAGATACTGGTTTCTCCAATTTGTTCTGTGCAGAAGGTTAAATTGCAGTCATTTATAATAGTAAAAAATGAGTTCAAAGGCCCACAAAATCGCACCTAAAAAAAAAAATCACTAAAATCGCAAAAAAATAAGGAATGGATGATGATAAAGTGATGGCACACATTATATGTCAGAAACAAGGGAAAACATGTTAACTATCTTTTGCCTTGGATGACTGCATAATCTAAATACTCCCACAAAAAAATAATAATACCAGCAACGGAGAATCTGTGTCTGATGCTGATGCCCTCAACTCGCAGTTGTCTGTCACTTTGCAGAAAAGCATCAGATGAGTGAATAAATGTGAACCTAAATGTAGAATATTCAGGTTTTCAGATATGACTGTGTGTCGCGGCACCACAGTGGCTGGAACATAATTTATCAGAAATCACGTCAATGTGGCTCAAATTTGACATATAGTCAAAAATACCCCATGTAACAGGTAAAAATGTCCATATATGGAGGCCAAAGGGAACCTGCTTTAAAACATGTACAAGTGAGCTACCCTGCTTCCTCTAATGCCCTGTGTGTCCAGGATGGGCTCCGGACCCCCGCGACCAAGGCATGGTTGTGCCGTTGACAACAGTGAGACATTGAATGAAGCTACATTGAATTAACTGAATCGAGGTGTTAATGACAAATAATAGTAATAATAAAGATAATAAATAATGATGACTGAAACAACCATTCCCACACAGACACCAGGGATGCTCCAGTGGGGTGGGGTTCAGGCTGGTCAGAATGAAACCAACTCTGCAAACTGCACAACAGCCATACGCCCCTGGTGCCATTTAGAGAGGTTCTGAGGAGGACATTCGTGGGGATGTGTGACTGTAACTGGGCTGATTTACAGAAGGAGATGGTCTGAGGTACCGCGGTACTTCTGCTTTAAACTCAGGCACCTTTAGCAATGAAACTGACCCATAGGCACCTCCAGCACCCATCTTCTACAAAAAGCACACAACCCATATTCCTACTGTTGTTATTAATCTAAATGTGCAAGCAGTACAGATATGCTTAAACATACACAAAATGCCTATATAGTATATAAACTATTCAGCAGAAAATGGTCATAGTACATATATGGTAATATATGTTAATATATATTAAAATGCTTATATAGCATATAGGCTATTAAGTAGAAAATGGTCATAGCACATACATGTTAAGCATTTTATATATATATATATATATATATATATATATATATATATATATAAAAATTATATAGTATATTAAGTAACTATTAAGTAAAAAACGGTCATAGTGCATACATGCTAATATTATGAAATGCTTATATAGCATATAGGCTATTAAGTAGAAAATGGTCACACAGTACATATATGCTAATATAATATATGCTAATACATTAAGATGCATATAGGCTATTAAGTAGAAAATGGTCATAGTACAAAAATGCTTATATATATATAAAATGCTTGTATACTATATAGACTGTTAAGTACAAANAATTATATAGTATATTAAGTAACTATTAAGTAAAAAACGGTCATAGTGCATACATGCTAATATTATGAAATGCTTATATAGCATATAGGCTATTAAGTAGAAAATGGTCACACAGTACATATATGCTAATATAATATATGCTAATACATTAAAATGCTTATATAGCATATAGGCTATTAAGTAGAAAATGGTCATAGTACAAAAATGCTTATATATATATAAAATGCTTGTATACTATATAGACTGTTAAGTACAAAATGGTCACACAGTACATAAAAGCTTTATATAATACTCATAGTATATATTCTATCCAAGTACAAAATGCACATACATTATATTTATGTCACCATGTATAAAATCATATTTTGCCTCCACAGTCACAGGATAAGAATCATATGCCTACAATCAGGACAAACAATGTGACAATGTGGCAGAAAAATGGTCCCAGACTGAACTAGACACTGCGATTTAAGAGAAGCTCATGTCTTGAGTGACTAACAGTTTAAAGGAGACCAGCAGCAGCATCAGAACATCTCAGGAGCAGCACAGGCTGAAGTTCTGTCTCTTTTTGTATTCTGTGTTTTTCTGTAAGAGGTGTTTACAGGAAAGCTTCAAGGGTTTGTTTTTCGTTTTTGATTTTGTCTTATTTCAAATATGACTATCTTGTTTTCAGTTTTGTCAACAAGGTGTCGGCTTTTTCCACCGAGCCTGTTTATCTGGGGCATTAGGAGGTCGACTGCGGCCTGTTGTCGGGTTGTGATTGAGCTCAGCAGGAAGCTGCAAACTGGAGCAGCTTTGAGGTTCGGCCCTCATGTTTCCACAGGAAGTGGGTGCTGCACAAACACTCCAGAGATACCATCTGAGATGCTGCAGCTCTGCGTCACAGGCGCCCACTGCCCCCTCCCTCCAACCCCCACCAAGGGCCAGAACCTGCTGTGGCAACGGAAACAGGAAACGTGTGGGCAGGGAGACGCAGCCTGGCTGCGATATGCTCTGAGTGCAGGGTGCAGAGCATCGGTAACATCTGGTGCAGCTCTGCAAACTGAGGCACTGTGCAGAAAGCATGCACTTCACAGCCTCCTACCATCCCCCACCATCCCCCCATGTCATCACTGGGTTCACGCTCTTAAAGACAAAGACCGCCTTTAGTGGAGCTTTAGAAAATGACCAAAGTTTCATCCAGAACTACAAAGAAAATTCCAACTATATTTAAACTGTGTAGTTAAATATTATCTGTGTAATTTACGTTTATAAGTTAAATGTATTTTTACATATTTTTAAGCATTCTTTCAAAAGTCAAATTTCCATTCCGAGAATGTGCTCAGGGCAAGGCAACCACTGTATTTTACTGACATCTACTGGTCATTGGTGGCAATTGCTATTGAATAAATTAGCGTGTGGGTTATACATACATTCGAACACAAGGGGGAGACAGTGAATGCAACGACGTTCACCACTGTGCAAAATTACCCCAGATAAATGGAGTAAATATAAATTACTGGAAAGTAAACGTTTTAAAACAAACCAATATTAAAATAAACCACGAACTGGAGGTTGTGAGAGCGTTGCCCCGCAATCGCCGCGAGACACTGGCGCCCTGAAGACGTCTTTCCTGCAATCACTGTCCCTGTAATACTAAACTCGAACACTGGGGGGAGACATTGACCATCACATAAGATCAATTTTGCGCTGAAGACCCGAGTTCCTGTAAATATTATCTTACACTACATTTTGGTTCATTCACTCAGCAGACGCGTTTCTCCGCAGCGCCACACATCTCAGCGCCTTTTACAGACTCAGATGTGCGACTGTAGACGTAAAGGCAGTTTGTCCAGTTTGACCAGGAGCTGCTTGTTGGAGACAGAACTGTAATACAGTCCCCTACCTGTAATACAACATTTGGACACTAGGGGGAGACATTGACCATCAAATGTAACCTGCAGGTGTTATTTTTGCGCATTTATATTTAACACTTGGTCAAAATAATGATCAATGAATAGAATGACTCCTGCATGGAAAGTGTGTTTGCTGTGTTGGGGTGCAAGATGGGGGGGGGGCACTCACGACACACACCGGACTCCAGTGAAGGTGAAAACAGAGTTAGACCCCCAGGTACTGATTCCATCAAAAATCTGAACCATCCTAGCTGTACATTATCCACACACAGAAAAGGGTGGGGCGGCTTTTTTGCTCAGACAACAACACAATGTGGAAGCTGATAAATTTTCCACTTGCAGGTTGTAGCAGAAGAAAACAGTTTAGGACTGTGACACAGGAACTTGGCCATGACTGTATGTAGTCTTTCAGTGTCTTCCTTAGTCTGTCTTGATCCTCCTTGGTTCTTTCACTTCAACATCATTCATGGTTTTCCAAGGCTTTTCAAGTTCCTTTGGTAGAACAGATCGGCCCCTCTCCAAGTGTCTGGTACAGGCTGTATCTAGGAACATCTGAAGAACTTATAGTTAATGTTATTATATGCAGACTTGACTGTTGCAGTGCCAAAATCTTATATTCCAAATGCCAATGTTGCTAAAATGTTCTCTTTATTTATAAAACTGTGAAGAATTGCTCATAAACACTTGTCTCCACTCTTTGGTATTATGTTTAACACAGAAATGATCTGATTACAAGACAGATCATTTCTTCTGACAACTGCTAAACAAACGCCAGTAAATGCATCACCAAAGACTTCACCATTGGTGGAAAAAGGTACAACAGCATGTCTACTTCTTGAGAAGAGTGAAAGCGGCTGGACTTCCACCTGCCATCCTCACCAGCTTCTGCAGATGTGTCCCAGAGAGCATCCAGTCCTCCTGCATCTTAGTCTAGTATGAGAACTGCACTGTCTGACAGGGGCTCTGCAGGGGGTATTGAAGACTG